>LR137157.1:14138-25324 GCA_900659605.1 Tisbe holothuriae | reverse complement strand
CTCCGCCTTGAGCTTCCGACAAAGCTGAGCCTTGAGCAGGAGCTGTCCGAACTGGAAGGCGTTCTCCAGCACGAGCCGATTCTCTTCTGCCACGGCGCGCTCAGCCCGGCCAACATCTACTTCGACCCGCTCAAACAAACGGTCGTCTTTGTGCAGCTTGAGTTTGCAGGATTCGATTTTCAGGCATTTGAGTTGGCCCAAGTATGAACTATAAGCTATAACATAAATTTGCTAATAATAACAGACCATTTAGGTATTTCTTTCGTTTGTTGGCGCTGATCTGGACCGGGCCGGTCGGGAGGAGTTCGTCCCAGCTAAAGAGTTTCAACTGAGATGGCTACAGAATTATTTGGCCGCATTCAGAAATGTCCCTAACAATAAGGTAATAATGAAGGCTAGGTATTAAACTCGTTTTGCGTGCGTGAGAAACTATGATGGGGAATAATACTCGCTCGTACGTCGTCCAGGTGAGAAACAACGGGCACAAAGCAAAAACATTTAAACATAGTCATGTGCTGTCGTTTATACAGAGCCAATTGTTTTATTTGTAAAAACAACATTAAATAACCTTTACACGGCACAACTGATTAAAATTGGAGGAACCGTTAAATATGCATATTAAAGGTCAAGAGAATATACTTTAAAATAAACAAAATTGTTTTGACAGTTAAAAGAGAACTCGCATCGTACAAAATATAAATACATTGAATAGAGCATAAACATCATAAATATTTTTTCTAAAGCGCTATTCCAGGAACTGCCCTATTGTGGCAGCTATAGTTGACCAAATACTAATGAATCTGGACTAATTAATTTGCGAACAATATGTGTTGACGTAATGCAACTTAATGATCCAAACTGTGTACTATGACTTCTTCATAACAGCTCTTTCCTTTCAGGTCTCCCGCACCGACATGGAGCAGTTGTACCACTCTGTGCGCAAGTTCAGCCTGGTGTTCTGCCTGCACGAGATCGTCTGGGCGCTGGTCCGCATGGAGCAGCAGGAGCGCGCCGCCGGCCGGCAAGACGACGGCTTTGATACGCTCCAGTACGGCGTGCAGAGGTTTCAGCAGTACCACAGAAACAAGTACAATATACTCACGCTGAACATCTGAATAATATTGTGTTGCAAGATACGGATATGAACTATATTTGTTAAAAAACGAGAATCCTGTATGAACTTAGTTAAAAGGTTTCCTTCATTCATAAAATAAAATACGAGGCTAAAACAAGACATTAAAATAACTAATAGCACCGGTGGCTTCCATTTCCTTCTAGAATACGAAGCTCGCAAAAGTAATTAATAACGAAAATGTACTGTTTGCCCCTCTTTCTTCTTCTGTACTATTGGAAAAACAACAGTGGTCCATTTTGATCAATACACAGATTGGCCTGACACGATAGCTTCATTCTTAATTCAGGTGCAATGCGTCTCATTTACAGCCGTAATAGTACATTTGAGAAACAGTGAAGAGGCGATGTAGGCCGTGCCGGAGAGAGCGGTCCAATGCATATGTACGGCCGGCAGAGACGGAGACAGAAGTCGAACGACCGGGGACGAGAAACGTTTCTACATTTTGAGAGATTGCGAAACCCCCGAGAGTGTTTCAAAGAAATAGGAGGAAAAGAAGAGAAGAACAGAATGAAGAAGAAGTGGTCGGGCAGAGTGACGTAGGCTCAGCTGACTCGGGCTGTACCGGCAAGTAAGGCCTTTCTAATACAAGGAGGGCCTACTGCAAAGAAAAAGAAAGCAAGGTTTCGAAGTACAAACCTGCTTTCATTATGCCACTACTACTTACTTTGGTGGTCGGCTGAGACGAGAGTAGAAAACGGAATCTCACTGGCTTCTACGCCAACGGAAGAAGAAGAGTTCTAAAAATACTACTTGCTTTTAGCTGAAGCGAGGAGTAGGAACAAAGTATACATGTATGCCTGGAAGAGAGAAGAGACAAAAATATAAATACGCCTAATGTACTTCTGAAGTACCTATGCCACACATTAATATATGCTACTTATGTAGAATCACCTTGCAAAGAAGAAAAATGTTGTTGAAGTATAGTGTTGTTGCGATACGAAATAGGACGGGCCGAGGTTAGTGCAGTCCAACGATTTGGTATTTGTACTTTCTTTCTACTTTGCGACTCTTGTCAGTGACTTGGCAAATTGCCCTTGATACTGGTTTCGCGAATAAGAAAGGTACACAGGGCAGACTTAGTACGAGTATAAGTTGTTTAAATATATATGTATTCATCTTTATAATTTCCTTTACATATTATAATATTCGACTAAAAGCTCCTTATTCTGCGCTGGCCTTTATTTCCTTCCTGTAAGTCCAGTATAGCATTCTTCTTCTTGTTGTTCCTTGATATAACTTTAGCATATACATGTTGGGGGATCTAAACATCTACACACTGTATGTAGTGTTTCATTATGCCTATAAGCGCTTCAATATTTTAAAGGGGGAACAGGATTTGACTCAATTTTCTTTCCTCAGAGGGGATTATTTTGATCTTAATTTTTCGTGAGGGTAGTTTAGGTTTGAAGTTGACTATCTGTGTCTAAAAAGCCTGCATGTCACTAGTTAAGAAGCCGTGAGATCGATTCTTTGCAAAAACAATCAATACTTCTTCCACATTAATTTATAGTAGTACTCCTTCTTTTCAGACTGTTCGTTTTTGTATTTTGTTTGACGTGGGTTCAACACTATCTAACTAGTCTATACACACCTATTAATTGGACATTACACGTATATTCTCTATAGTTAACGTATCACTTGTATCATCCTCGAATCGGTTTAGGGGTATTTGAGGGGTATCGAATTCATTGTTGACTGGTGTGTGTTGTGACTCTTCTCTCGCTTTTTCAAACATACAAGGGTTCAATATGATTTTTTTTCACAGGGCAGTTTTCACTTGTCTCTCTTTCTCTCACCGGGGGATTAACAAACGTCATTTTGATTCTCAGTTTCATATATATCTCCACTGGGGTTGTAGTATCATTTAAACACATCCTAATATCACTCATAACCGCATCACATTACAAACATTTTTGACAATGGACTAATAATCGACACTAATAACAACATGTAACATCTTGAGCTTAATACATTCTACTTATTGCCGTGCCGAGGTCATGAGCTCAACCGCTGCGGCGGCGGCGTTCTCCGCCTCAATGTCCCCGCCCTCCTCGTCCTCCTCCCGCATCATGAGCGACTCCTCCCTCTGGATGCAGATGTCGCTGACGGTGTCGCTCTGCATGAGGTTGAGCTTCTTCTCCATGTAGATCTTGGAGATCCTCTTGAGCCTGTGGATGAGGTAGAAGTGGTGGTGCAGCTTGGACGAGGCCTTCTTGGGGCCCAGCTTGGCGCGCAGGTAGCGGTTGAGCAGCAGGAACACTCGCTTGCGGCTGTTGACGATGTCCACCTGGTCGTTGTGGGAGAGCAGCGAGAGCAGGGAGTCGCTCAGGCTGAACAGGTTCGCCATGATGAGGAGGCAGGTGAGGAACTGGTCGGTGCCAACGTGGCGACCAATCTAGAAAAAGATACTCATTACATTGTTTTGTGCCATCATGAGACCGTGCAAGTGGAAAAACGATTCTTTATTGTATTTGCCAGTCCCAAACACAATTCGATATATCGTCTCGTGGAGAGTAAATAGATCTTTCTGAATATGAGGAAAAGCAATAGGTGTGGAATTTGTACTGCGACTGATTAGTGACGGGTAAAATGCCTATTGCAATTGTACGCTTCTAGTGTCACATCAGCAAGTATTAACTATATTGTGTAATCAGCCTACAAACGTACAACTTTATCAAGCTTATTCTTCTTACATTGCAATCCAGACCTGTCGTCATTAAGTTTTACTGCGGCGTTATTATCATATAAAGAGTCGTAAAAAGACGTCGTTCCCGTCTTTTTCTTCCCCTATATCCCCTCGATAATTACGAGAAATATCCCACCAGCAGAAGGGAAATTATTCGAATTTGAATGTATGCATAATGGGATCGGAAGTACACTTTCAAGGCGGTGCGACGTGAATATTTTTGCTATGTGCGTTTGATCAAAATTGGCTTGCTTTTTTTGTAAAGCCAAAGAATTGCCCTTCTCCATTTTGCTGGATCAAAAAACACTTCATACGTTAACAACTTCTTTTTGACAGAGCCATAGCAATAATTCCATTATTTTATTGTAAAGTGTGTTTATTCCCTACTCTCTAGGTGGTTATATCCATTTTTCCCATAATGTATCCTCTCCTTTGAACTAATTTAATAATTACACATGTTTACTTCTAATCCTCAGCTCTTATGCTATATTTAAATTCTTCTTCTTTTTTCCACCATGAGAAGACTCTTGACGTTTTCTACTCGTTTTTCCTGGTGCAACATTTAGCTTCTGCAGAAGCAGCAAATCCAGTGTGAAACGAGGAAAAAAGGTTTCTCATCTTGTTCATCCTGCATGAAGAGCAGGAGTACGACGAGGAAGGAAAGAACGGCATAGTATGTCCGCAATGAGTTTCCAGTCAATGCACGAGTAAGGGTCCAGTGATGGCTGGTGGTTATTGGGCCAGCCAAATGACATAAGTACACTTCTTCTATCCTGCGTACCCTCATCTGGATGGACCACGGCCACACAAAGTAGTAGTACTTGGAAGATGTATAGCGTAGGCCTAACTTGATTTAGAGCCTGCCGTGCCTTGCCCAGCCACTCGTTTTCAATGAGAAAGGGCTTGAATTGGTTAAGAGTACAAAGTGTATTCAGAAACCGGGTCGGCGGCTGCGGCCTTGTGCCGTGCGTGTTCACTGTCCTCACGAGCAGGCCAAGTTCGTTTGTACTTTCAGCTCTGCATTCGGAGGAGCGCGCGCCGTGCACAAGGGTTTCTCATTGTTGCGCTTACGTGGGAGATGGAGAAACATTTTATAGAGGGCTCGGCTTGTACGATGATACGATCGTCGTAACCTTTGTACTCTCAAGAGTGGACGTATTGTCACACTGAATTTTGTATGTACAATTGAACTTTATTCCTATGATAGAATACGGAGAGGGAAAATAGAGTCAGAGATGTATTGTAAACGATTATACTTGAAAGTTGAAAGAAAACAACAGAGAGAGAGAGAGAGTGTACTAGCAGATGAAGAAGTGTGACAGTTGGCAAACAACGTTTTCAATTGTATGACCTTTGTGTTTTGTATGGATTGCTCAGATACAAAATCTGTTTTCTAATCTTGGACATGAATCAAAGCGTATGATCTCTTTCTCTACATACATTGCTGAAGACATAAGAGTGCAAAATGATTTTCTCTTCATCTCATCTAAGCCTCAGTTCTTTTCTCTTTAACCTTCTACTTTTCTACTAGCAAACGTGCTTCTATTTTGAGACTGGTTTGAAGTACATACACAGGAGCTGCTAGGGGGAAACGAAATTTGGAGTACAAGGAAATGATAACGCCAGCGTACAAAAGAGAGAAAGAAGACCAAGCTGATAAAAGAAGACTATTGATCATTCAAAGCTTACGTTCGTAAATATGGTTGCCTCAGGGGAATACAGGCGTAAGGGGAGAAATCAGTTGTAATAGCTATGTATTATATGTACTGCAGTGATGGACACATAATAAAGAGCACATACTCTCTTACATATTAGCTGTTGATGGGCAACAATCTAAAGTTACGAAAGATACGCCCCGCTAGCTGTATGTATGACCCCTCTTACCTTTTTGAGCACCTCGTTAAACTCAATTTCGTAGACCTCCTTCTCTGCCCACGGCGACGGATTGAGGTAGTGAACCTCCAGCCGAGGCACGATGTCAGCCAGGTTGTTCTCCTCCAGCCACTGCACGTACATGGTAGGGATGCCACTCAGTTTGGCCTGCTCGACAAACGTCTTGGCCTTGTTGCCGTAGGTGTAGACGGCAGCGCCGACGAGGCACGCGATGGAAACGTTCTCCGAGAGCAGTGCCCGGCGCGAGGCCTCCGACAGGCGGAACAGGTCGAGGATGTCGTTGATGACCTCCATGCTCGTCTCCATGATGCTCTTGTTCATCTTCTCCAGGAACTGGAACGAGGGTTTGATCTTGCCTCGGGACACCAGCACAGCCGTCAGCTCCTCGCGGTACTGCTCGTGGTAGTACGCGTTGCTGATCTTGCCGACAATGTGCGCGCGGCTGCGGCGGACGTAGTCGATCAGGTTGAGCTCCTCCCGGGTGAACACGAGCGCGCTATGATCGGACGTGGTCGCCACCTTGGAGGAGTCGGTGGTGGAAGAAGCAGACGGGTCCTTATCCCACTCGGCGGGGTCTGGGCCGGGACTCAGCTCCTCCGCGTTTCTATTGTTAGCCAGAGCTCTCGTTGAAGTTGATAGCGAGAGATCTTCTTGTAGTGAACGCGTTGCATCCACGCCGAACTGAGTCTGCGCCGACTGAACCAGGCTTGCCATGGAGTAGTCAATGGCGGATTCAATTATCTCGGCCTGGTTCTCCTCGCCGTTGGTGGACGACTCTGAGCTCCATTCGGAGATGGACGGCGATGGCGACGTCGTGGAGGACATCTCCAGGAAGGAGCTGACCAAGCCGAGGGCCTTGCTGCCACGGCGTTTGAACGAGGTCGAGTTGCTGACACTGGGCGGCCTACTGCCGGGGAAATGGTTGCTGGGGCCGGCATGGGGCGTTGAGCGGGCTGAGACAGGATCTTGAGATGATCCTGGCATGGGAGACTCACGACTCCGCTGGAGGGGTGTGGGAGGGGCTGCCAACAGTGGGCTGCTTGAGGGTAGGTGAGGATGTTGAGTGTGCTCGCCAAGACCATTGTGCTGTTGGTGCACTGGCTCACTATTTGAGAATGATGGCGGCATGCGAGAGTGAGGTATCTCTGGGGGACTGAAGGTCATGGGACCGGGGAACTGGGAAGATGGTCCAGGGGCAAGAGGCGGCGGTGAGGGAGGATTGTGGCCAAAGGCAGGACTGCCGGAGGGGAACAGACCCGGCGGACTCATTCCAATACGGTGCTCAAGTGGTGGAGGTGGTGGTCTGGGAGAGCCTCGCATGGATGCTGACTCATCAGGCTCCTCCAGTTTGACAAATGGCTCCAGAGCGGATTGAGACAGCTCTGGAAGTTGTGGCGAGTACTGCTGCTGTTGCTGCTGCTGTAACTGAAGCCGACGCTGCTGCTCAGCTTCTTCCATGCGCCGCTGTTGCTGGAGTTGCGCATGAGCATGGGCCAGTTGAGCGTGAGCGTGTGCTTGAGCCTGGGACTGCCTGGTTGCATCCTGGCTCATCATGAACATTGGCGATGGAGGCGGCTGCCCCAGCGCGCTGCTGTCCACCTCCTTCTTGATCCTCCTCTCGGGTGGGCTTGAAGACGGCTCACTGAGGAGCTCCTCCAGAGATCGCTTCCTGCGCGCCTGTTCAAGAAACTCTCTAGAATGTTGCGCCAACATCTGCTGGTGATGCTTCTGAATTGATGGGGATGGTGGTGGCAGCAGAGACGGGGACGGTGTGAGCTGGCCTCGGCTGTCGTGCCGCTGCCTCTGACGGAATTGGGGAGGGAGGTGGAGGGACGAGGGTTGGGAGGGCGGCCTAGAGGAGGATGACATGGTGCCCTTCTGCTTCGGCGCACTGGGCTGCTTTTGGTTTGGACTCGTCTCTTTGAAGCCGCCTTTCTTGCCCTTGTATCCTTCCTCTTCACGTTTGCGGCGGAGGGATTGGTTAGGGCCGCGGACATAGTCCTAAGACGGGGAAAATACTGTTGGAGACATTCTTAAGCATAGCTTTTGTCTTTGCTTACCTTCTTCATCCCAATCGAGTAGCACTTCTTGAGCCTGCAGTGCATACAGTCGTTCCTCCGGTTGGTGTCAATGACGCAGCTGCTATCGCCGCGCACGCACACGCACTTCTCCCTGTCGGCGTAGCGCCGGAAGAAGGCGCGGCAACTGAAGCAGCAGATGGCGCCGTAGTGCAGATGTTCACTGGCACCGTCCCCGCACACCGCGCACACGCAGGGCAGCGTCTTGCCTGCCGCGGCGGCGGCAGCGGCGGCCTTGTCCGAGGGCATCTTGCTGCTGCTTGTGCTGCTGTTGCTGCACGTGCTGCCCGGACTCAGCGGCCTTCCTCTGGGGAACCCCACCGGCGGGTGCATGAGGTCATGGTGGGTGAGCAGGGGCGACGCAGGCGGGGGCAGATGCAGGTGTGGGCTGCTGCTACCGCCGGCGTACAGGGGGCTCTTGCTGCGGTCACGATCACCGCCGTGTGTGTGCGCAGAGAAGCTTCTCGGATGGAGCAAGCGGTTGTGCTGTAACCAGATTTGGATTAATCTTCCAGTTTATACTTTCAATGATTAAAAAGAGTGTTTGTTGCGACTTGTGAGACCCACTTTTTAATTATCGATTTTAGAAAGGGTCGCATGTCATTTCGGCGGTCACTTTTTGTGATCGCTACTACGTCTAGGTACGAATGAAACGAATCGACTCACCAGCACTTAACTTAAACTTCACGCACTAACAATTGTGTGCACACATAACAATAATAGTTCTTTAGACTTCACAGCTGCTAGTTGCTTTACCTTTTTTCGTCACCCAGAGACTTATTCAAACTGGATTGAAACTTTGTGATTTTGTCACAGCAGCAGCTTGAAGATTAAACCGTCTCCGTCGCAGATATAACTCAACACACATCAACTGCTGGCCTGACTTCTGCCTTAACGTGACTGCTATGAAGTCAAGTTGCTGCTGCCTCTGACTAGCTGCTTCGCTCACGCACATGTGTGTACGAGGCACTTGCTCGCTCGCCAAACGAGTATCTACTGGCCGACCTGCTGCTAGATAGAGTCCGTGCGCGAGCAAGTGGCCTAGCGGTCTACTACGCTGGCTGTCAATGTAAAGAACTCTGACTTGTACATGTACTACCCGGACAGGGTTTGTCAGACGCAAGAAAAGAACGAGGAAAATGAAGAGCAAGATATTTGATATGATTCAACTTTTAAGCTTGCTATACGAGTTTACAACTTCAAATAGTTTCCATTATACTACTCCTTTGTTAATGATAACGAAATATCTCCCTGCAATGTCATACAACACGAGACAGTTTAAACCACAGGGAAAGTACATTTCGCCCTCGTCAAAAGCTATTATCAAACTGGTTTTTACTCTGCTGCTGCCTCTTTGGTATATTTGCGTGTGCGCTCTCTTGGCTAGTATTGCAATTACACTCACAAAACGCCGAATAGTTGATTGCGAGTATATCACATGTGTACTATGATATTTAATTTTCCCAAGAAATATGCAACTATAGTACGGAAAATTGTGATAACGTATAGTCGTTTTTTATAGCTGGCAACTTACCATCACTGCGAAAACCATGAAGGAGCACAATCAACTCGACCACAGGAAATAAAGAAGCTGTTGAGTTACTAATCCACAGGCATACGTTTTACGGACGATTGCCTTTTATTCACTGTTTAATTGTTTATGTAATCCAGGTCAAGCGATATCGCGACCACTTATGCAATATTGGTTGCAATCATACACGAGGAAGGGAGAGGATCAAGTCTGTTAATCTGTCGCACTATATGCAAAAGTGTAACTTTCAACATTGAATCGAAACCCACGCGTTCTTTCTTCTTATTTAACAATCCGCCTGAGGGCGAGGAACAAGAAAACGCAGAATATGCGGAGATTTCCCTTTGCGGTGAATCCGTTCTTTGACTCTGTCTTCCTTTGAGAATCCTTCCTTCGCTACTGAGAGTGGAGAAGTCTTGTTCTGATCATCGCAGAAAAGGGGAGCCTTACCTTGCGAGAGTAAGCTAGTCAGGCCGACACACGCACACACGCTCTCTCTCTCATTCGTATTCTTCCCTCTGCGGCCTTTTTAAAGGCCAGACACGCTTCCTTCTCTCTCTCTCTCTTTCTCTCTCTTCTGCCTTCCTTCCTCTTCTTCAGCAGTGTGCGGTCTTTTTACTCCTCATCAGACGCTGTATGAACACGAATAACGGAGAAGAGAAGGCTAAAAGTAGAGTCACGTAAAGCTCGCCCAAACCGGGCCAGCTGCTGCTGCTGCTATAGAAGCAGAAGCAGGCCACGGGCGTGCGATAAAATAGCTTGCAAAGGCCTAGCAAGGTCACTGTTAGGATTGAAGAAGCACGAATTCGGACCTAAGGAACCGATCAGCTTTCAACTGAGATGAGGGGGGAGAGATCGGGACTTATTAGTCTGAGAGGCAGGATCCTCTCTCTCTCTCCCCCAGTCTGCTTCACTCCCATCAGGTTGGATATGAATGATGAATAAGGGTTTGATTAGAGCTCCAGGCGACCGACATACAAGATTCTTCCGACGACGATTCGTGCTCTCTCTCTAGATAAATATGAACTGAGATGACATTATCATTGCAAGTATATTTATAGCTTAATAACAGGCAACGTAATTGTAATCGACACTTGTGCCAAGCACAAACAGGAATATTTTGTACTTAATGGTGGCCTCTATCGATTGACCGTAAATATACAATAATTACTGAACTTTAGTTGGCGTATGATATCTTCACTAAACAGAAACTTTATGATGACTATGTGGTATTTATAAAAACAGTGTGATCAGTTCGAAATACGAGTATTAAAGTACAATCAATTGTTGCTTTCTTTTCTTAATAAGCTTGATAAGTATAGATGTGTGTTGAGGAGTTTTGCATAACCTTCCTTGGGGGACTCTTATATCAATATAATTTATACCACGTTCATGTAATAGCCTATTTTTAACCCCAACCGCTGCAGCTTTCCAGTCTCTCTTCTCTACTCATTCTACCTTTGATATCTCCGTTTCATCTTTTTTCTGTCTTTCATTCTGGCGCTGACAGATTGAGAAAGGATCTGACACACAGCACACTCTTGATGAGAAAATGGACGACGACGACGGCAGGGGTCAAGAGAAGTATTATTGTACTTAAATATATATTATTTACAACTATTGTTTATAAACTACGTAGGTTGTTGACGAAAGACCAATATGAAGCCAGCGGCTGTCATTTTAATACTAAAAGTCGGACTTAGTCGCTGTACTTTTGTTTTTATAAGTTTATTTTAAAACGTGTTGCTGGTGCAACATGTACGTTGAGAGGACTAAACACGAAAATGAAACTTGCAATGTTGCTTCACGAATGTGTTTCCGTCATTACCAGGAAGGAAGGAAGTCAATAACCATTATATAACT
>LR137157.1:0-14038 GCA_900659605.1 Tisbe holothuriae | reverse complement strand
GAAACTTGCAATGTTGCTTCACGAATGTGTTTCCGTCATTACCAGGAAGGAAGGAAGTCAATAACCATTATATAACTAAACACTTACCAATATGAAGATACAGTAGATGAAGAAGTAATTTTCTAAGCTCACAGTTAGATCACTTGTACAATCAATATATAAAGTACTTTATAAAGATGAGTATAGTCCCCAGTTCTATGCAGTTTTTACTATTTTAGCCTTTAATTCACCGAGGGTGTTACACAATTCAGTTTAACTGAAGCACACAAGAATAAACAGAATAATTCAACTAATATCCGGCTTAAACCACAGGTGGGACACTTAAATATAATAATAGTTAATGGGGAGATACACCTAATGATTGTGTTTCTCACTAAACACAGTTTTGTTATTCCTCTGTGTTACAGTCAGCGCCTGTGAATGCTGCTACTTCTGTCCTTGCTGCGACTACTACAGGAGAGCCTGCCCTAGTGAAGGCCATGGCTTCTTCTCTTTCTTAGGCAGCAGCTGCGTGGCCTTGTTCGGACTTTCTTGCCGCGAGAAATGTGATAGAAAATGTTAAGGAACGGAAGGAATAAAGGCCGCAATGTTCAGAGGAGAATCACGAAACTTCATGAGACTGGAGACCATGTATATAGTTGACCAGTTGGGACTTGGCTATGCGCATTTATCTCGGAATGAGCGTCGTTAAAAGAAAATAAGTAAAAAGAACGTATTGGTCCGCAGATTTTAAAAGGAGTTACTGTTGTCCATGCTCTACATTTTGACGTTATTCGGACGCATTCCTTTGATTCAGACATTTGCCTAAACCAGTTTGCTTGAGCTCTGTTAATAAGAAAAAGCAAACAAATCATTTTCCTTGTTTAACACGCTAATCGTATTCAACGCTGATATATCTTTTTGGAACTTCAAATGCCATGCTCTAGAAAAAAAGGGGAAATTAATACCGTCTAGGAAAAAAACAGGATACATATGAAAAGTCCATTTTTAGCTTTATGATTCACTATGCATTACATATATTCCCGGATCCCCCGCGCACCGTGAATTACGGACTACCAACCAAAAATACCAGTCAGTTGTGTTTAATTGAGCTGGGAACCAAGCAACACCTTGATTGCGATTACATAATCTTGATTAGTCGCTTAAACCACTCCTGCAAATATACTGTATCACACCATGGATCCGAAACTCTTTTTAATCCTTTTCTGTTGCCTTTACGGACTCGGATCTGGCAAAGTCCAGGAGAACGAGGACGATGACGACACCTTCACCAACCACTTCGCCGTGACTTTAAAACCCGGCCACGTCCTCTCCGCCAAGGCCATCGCACGTAAACACGGATACGTCAGCCAAGGCCTCGTTTTCCAAGATGACGACATCTACAACTTCCTCCTGCCCACACTGGCACCAGGACAGGAGCACCCCGCTGACGGACTTCTGGCTGAGCCCGACGTGCTGAGTGTGGAGCAGGAGCGAGCACAGAAGAGGGTGGTGATGAGTATTAGGAGGACATTCAATGATCCATTGTAAGATTTATGCGACTATTAAGTATTTTGCACCTTTATGAACGAGTGTGTTCAGATACTCCAAGAGCTGGCACATTTCTCCCAACGCCGACTGGCAGTCTCCCGTCGGCATGAACATCATGTCGGCCTGGGAGCGGAACATCACCGGAAAGGGCGTGAACGTCGTGCATCTGGACAACGGGATCGACAAATCACATCCGGACCTGTGGTACAACTTTAAGGAAGAACTTAGCGTAGACATTTCAGACAAGGGTAATAATGCAAGTAAAACAGGAAAATAAGATCATTATGTTTATGCTTAACATTTATAGACGATCCCCGGTGCAACTCCACCGACTGCAGCCACGGCACTGAGATGTCTGGCATCGTCGGCGCTCGCGGCAACAACCACATCTGCTCCGTCGGCGTCGCCTTCGACGTTCACCTCGGCATGATCAAGATGTACGAGGGCATCCAGGGCAAGATCCAGCCGATGGCCACAGCCAAGGCGCTCGACAAGGTGTCAGCCATGGCCGACGTGTTTGTATTCGGGTTCGGACCAACAGACTCGGGCTCGTCCGTGTCCAGAATTGCTAATGTAACAAAGGTAACTACAGAAGCAATTTTGTTAGCTCAAATGCGTTTAAGTAACATTTCCTCAGGAGTCTTACAAGAAGCTTGTTTCTCTCGGCCGTGGTGGCAAGGGCTCCATCCTGCTCCTCCCCGGTGGGAACGGCGGTCGGGACTTTGACACGTGCGGTCACGATGAGCACCACGCTCAGCCGGAGACGCTGACCATCAACGCGGTCGGGCAGGACGGCCGGCCGCCCATCTTTGCCGAGCCATGTGTCGCGGTCCTCGCCGCGGCGTACAGCGCAGGCGCGGGGAACAACACCCGCAGACAGAGCATCGCCACGACCACGCTCAACGGAAAGTGCCGAACAGACTTCTCAGGGACGTCGTCGAGTATTGCGGTTAGTGGAGGGGTGGTGGCGCTCATATTGCAAGTGAGCAAGTCAGAATGAGAAAAAAAATGAACTTAACTTTAAAAAATATTCTTTAGGCGAATCCATCTCTGACCTGGAGGGACGTCCAGCACCTCCTCGTCCGTGGCGTCCGGCCTCGCGGTGAGACTCCTTCGCCCGAATGGACGTGCAACCGAGCCAATATTTGCTACTCTCCCTTTGTCGGATTCGGACTCATGGACGTGGAGAAGCTGGTCGACCTGGCCGGCAGCTGGAAGAGAGTTCCTGACCGGGTTAAGTGCTCTTCAAAGATACAGAATGACTTGGACTTGCTTGTGGACTCGAAAGACACCAAAAACCATACCATCGATTTCTTCAGGGCATGCGGAATATCGTGAGCGAGATTGAAATTTCAATATAAAACGGTTATATTAGTTTCCATTTAATGTAGCAACGTTGAGCAAGTCCAGGTAACGGTGACCGCTGAAGTCCGGCGCCGAGGCGACCTGGAGCTGACGCTGATCGGCCCAGGCATCGGCAGTCGTCGCACACGGAGCATCATCTTCCGGAGCCGGCCACGGGACCTCACAAGCATCGCCCTGCGAGGCTACACCATGATGAGTGTCCAGTTCTGGGAGGAGGACCCGCGGGGACAGTGGACCCTACAGGTCCGAAATCTGGGCAAGCTGTCGGACAATAAGCGCGTCAAGGTCACGGAATGGAGCATCGTTGTGTACGGAACAAAACTGCCGCCAGATCAACTGGCCGGAGGAAAGCCGGAATGAAATGGAAAGACTTGCTTTGAAATGATTTTATCGTTTATTTCTTGTGATTTTTTATTAATATGTTGTTGCTCTTTAAGTCAGCATAAAATGAAAGTACATAATAATATAGACTCCTTTTTAACTTCATGGACAACATCAGCTTGTGTTCTTCTGTTTATCTCTTGCAAGTAAGCTTCTAAAACGTTCTTCTACATCAGTTTCTTTCTTCTTCTTTTTATATATCACAGCCTGCCAGACACAACATGAAGGGTTCTTAGTCAATTTCCTCTTAGTAATTTATCGAAAGTTAAGCTATTGTATTTTATGGTCACATTTGAATATTTAATGTTGTGATCTGTCAAGAAGAACTTTTAAGCTACTGTAGATTTCATTAAGCGAAATCTCCTTACAACTGGACTTGTGTGTTTTATGCTGAAGTAGTTTTATACAACATTCATATCATATTTTAGACTGGACACTGTTTACAGGAGTATAGAACTATTGTAAATAAACTGTACACACCGGATTCATACAGGAAATAAACACATTTCTCTTCTCTCTTACGACACACAGTAGGACGAATTTTGTCACATTTACACTGAACACAAAAATGTCACGTACAATTTTTTGAAGTCCAATATCTTCTTCTTTTCTTCCGAAAAATAATAATATTTCACCAAAGAACACTCATTTGCTCAAGACTGAAAACGCTCTCAAACTTCTGACTGGACTGTTTGCAATATGGTCGAGTAGTAGTAATTATTTCTTCTGTGTTTTTCTATACTTTAATATTGTGATGATTTGTTTTGAATCCGGACTCCCTCGGACAGATTATGATGAAACGACTCATTCCATTTTATGTTATTGTGATGTAGTTAAGACGATGCGTAGAAAACAAAATGTTGCATTTTGGTAGAGAGAAAGAGGTTTGAAAGCATCCCTTACGTACCCCAGTTAGCACATTCCTTGTGCAATGGTATGAATTAAGTGTTAAGTTTGAAAAAGATGCTTTTGCTCGTTAGGTTAAGGCGATTTTACACTATGATCGGTGCTCCTCTTCTTCTTCATTTTAATCTTTGGACTGTTTTAGGAATCTTCATTGAGAGAAGTGGGGCCCGGTTTCTATCGTTGTCTTGCGCGCGGTGGAGGAGAATCGAGGTCATTAAATCTGGAATAAATGCAACCACTGTATTATACACTTATTTAATCCTATTATAGCACTTACCTGTTCAGAAGAATCTTGCCATGAGGATTGCGAGGAGGAGCGGCATGCAGATCTGGATGCCAGTGGCCGAGTCCGTCGAGGCGTCCGTCAGGGGCTCTAAAACGGAGAATGACAACGTTAATAGACGTAAAAAAATACACAATTACTGTAATAATAAGCATGAGGCAAACGCATGGTAACAATAAAGAAAAGTAGTATCTGTACGCAACTGACAAAACAAGAAGCAAGATATAAAATATCAACGTCGCCAGCTTAAATATTCGATATAGATCATAGGGAACATAAAAGGGCCGATTATTATGAATATGCACACCAGACTTAATTAATTAAATGGACAAAGAGAGACAAAACTAAAGCTTTATGGTCTAAAACTACTGTATTTTATGTCAGGCACTGTAGTTGATGTGGTTTTACCGTCTTTATTGCTTTCTCTCATGCCTCCTAGGGATAAATGAAGGGTTAAAATGGGTGAGAAAGAACAAGAACGTGATTTTAGGGAATAAAAGGTTACACACTGACAGGGTTTGCAATTAAATGTCGAGAAGAGAAAACACAGAAATGGTGCTAGAGTTAACAGATCTAGGTGCAGACTAATCATCGGACAGTTGCTCCTCGCGTACTAGTTGAAGGCCTTGGTTTGATTTTCGTGTGGGGTGTTTAAAAGAGTTCTTCAGTGTGTTTATTATTAGGGTATAATTGCTAAACATGAACGAGGTTTAAGATCAAACTAGAGAGCAACAGTAGAAAATCAAATTTATCGTTACCTGCTCCGAATGTGGCGAACTTGAATGTGGGCGAGTGTCTGTTCCAGCCCTCGTCGTTGCGGGCAGCCACGGTGGCCTCGTAGTTGGAGTGGGAGTTCAGTCCTGAAAATATAAATATTTTAAGATTAAAGAACAATTACCAACTTGTTTTAACTCACCGGCGATGCTGTGCTTGCCCGCGTAAGTCATCTGGTTGGTGAGGATGGGCTCGACCATGACCGTGTTCCACTCGCCGCCGCCGTGCTGACGCCACCTCAGCTCGAACTCAGCCACGGGCGTGTGGCTCTGAGACGTCCACTCGAGCAGGTAAGAGTTGGGCTCGTAGCCGGCAGGGTTGCTCATGAAGTCCGGGAAGGCGGCCTTGCCAGAGATCTCCAGCACCTTGCTCGCCTCGCCCCACTTGTTGTCCGCCCTGCACGTGTAGTTGCCGAACTCCTCCTTGGAGATGTTCTGGATGGTGAGCGTGTGGCGGTGCTTGTTCTTGCTCAGCGACGACGTCTCGTTGGTCAGCTCGAACGAGTTCTTGAACCACTTGACGGTGGCCATGGGGCGCGCGTGCACGTTGCACACCAGCTCCACAGTGTTGCCAGCGCGCGCGTGGTAGAACACCTCCTCAACCTCCACCTCGGGCGAGTACTCCACGGCGACCTCGATGGTCTCCTTGGCCTTGGCGCCGAAGCCGTTGTCCGCCGTGCAGTGGTAGATGCCGCTGTGGTGCCTGTCCACGTTGCGGTAGGTGATCTCCTCGGCCTGGAGGGACTCGCGACCGTCGGGCAGGGTGTGGCGGGAGCGGGTCCAGGTGATGGTGGGCTGGGGCGATCCGTTGCCCTCGCAGGCCAGACTGATGGTGTCGCCCTTCATGGCCAGGATGAGACCGTTCTGGGGGCTCTTGCTGATCTGAGGCGGGGCTGAAAGATGAATTGGAAAATGTAAACCTTGTGCAAACATGCAAAAACATATTTAAAAGCCATTCGCCACCTGCAAAAGGAAAGTGCCGAGATGTAAAAGAAGAAGCGAAGAAAATAAAAAGCTTCCATTTCCGTTTCATGTACATCATAATTCCATCCGTATAAACCGCCTCGGTATACATAAAGTATGCGCATACATATCGTAATGAATTTCAGCACGAATTTCTACTCCTCTCTTTTTCC
Source organism: Tisbe holothuriae (assembly GCA_900659605.1). Classification (NCBI taxonomy): domain Eukaryota; kingdom Metazoa; phylum Arthropoda; class Copepoda; order Harpacticoida; family Tisbidae; genus Tisbe; species Tisbe holothuriae. The sequence continues at coordinate 7,664 of LR137157.1, read as the reverse complement.
ACCCCCGGTGGGAACCGCAAAATCGGAAGCGTGCTAAAACTTCGTCTTTCTTCTTCTCCCTCAAAGTCGGTCGGTCTGTAATTGTTGGGCGTTGCTATTTACTTTTTCCAATTTCCATCTACACTACGAATTGGTTCTAATATTCCAAGGGGAGACTGACTGACTGAGTTTCTTCCACGATCTATCTGAACAAATGAATACGTGTCAAACGGCTTCAACCCTCATTTTTCTCCAGAGTTAATTGTCTTTTTCTTGGCGCGCAAAATCGTGCGTTAATGGCTCGCTCTTGTCTCTAATACACTCGGTTCATTTCCATTCACCTCACGATCGCAGACGATGAAAAAACGGCCATTATTATTTGCCATAATGTGCATAAAATTCCGCGTATCCTATCCTCACATATTGAAACAGGCAGCTAATGTTCAGCAAATGGCCAAGTACTCACTCGAGTTTGAGAAGCGACTAATTAAGCAAATGTTCATATGATTTATGACCTCTTCTGCTGCCGCTCTTTGAAAGAGAATCTCCCTCGTATTATTTTTCACCCCCTATCTGATTCCTTCGAACAAAACGAGGTCGTGAGAGAATCTGTTTTGATTCGCTCCTCTGCAACCCTCTTTATTATTTTCTTTGGCCAAGCATGACGCCCAAAAGTGGAGTTTGATTTATTTCGCACTCTTACTCTGCCAACGGAACAGCACGGGAAAGGGGTTTCACTCAGTGGCACATTGTGTAAACCAACAGCCATGAAAGGGTGAAGCTGCGTCTTTTATTCTTTTTACGGGTGAAACGAAGCATAAATCAACAGATATCTGTAACACCACCAATGGCGGGGCCGTGGTGGGAATGGAGCTTTTTCTTCCTCCTCTCGACTGAGCATTATTTAAATAGGAATCTTTTGCAGACCCTAAATATGGAAGAGTGTCTAGTAAGAAGATCTGCAGAGTGCGTCAAATCTGTGAAGATAATTCGAAGGGGTTGGATCTTCATTCCTGCTCGAAACTCGAATATCCCGTGGGCGTCCGAGGATTGCAAATCGAATGCTTTATGCATGATTTATGGCATCGGGAAGAAGAAGAATAAATAAGCACGCTTGGCATCCACTCTCACTATGGAGGGTGGCTAAGCAAGCATCGGGGTGGGTTTTAAATATACGCTTTAAGAGATTCGCTCCAAGCAAGGTTGCCTGCTTCTAAGGCATGCTGCATTGGTCATGAGTCATGACAAACTGCTTTGGAATCTCCATTGACTGGTTCGTGTAAGATCAAATTGATATTGCACGCCCAACTTTCATTGTCGTGAATAAAACGAGATAAATCTCACACGATTCACATCGTTGATATTTACGAGTATTCAAAGGAGGAGGAGGAGGAGGAGGATGGAAAATAAATTAATATGAAGACGACGACGACCCCTCCACGGTTTGATGATATCAGCCGAGCTGGGGTGGGAAAGAAAAATAATGGTGATCTTCTTCTTCTTCCATTTTCAGTCTCGTTTCCTCAAACCCCTTTTGTGCTGGCTGATAACTTCAATTTCTTTTCATGGTGAGGGTGCGAGAGAAGATGAAGTAAATGATCCCCTTATCTCACCAAAACCATGAGAAGACAAAACTACCATTATACACATTTACTCACCCCTGATGTTGACCGTGTGCTTGATGGAGAGCTGCGTCTTTGTGGCCATGGAGCAGAGGTACTGGCCGGCGTCATCATCTGCGGCCAGCTTGACCACGAGCGTGCTGCCGGGGTTGGGCCCGTCGTTGGAGATCTCCACGTCCACGTGGTCGTTGCCCAGGGTGGAGTCGCCGACGGCGATCATGCGGTCGTTGCCGCCGGGGACAACCTTGTGCCACATCAGCATGAAGTTCTCTGGAAATAAACATATGATTATAACAATAATAATGCAACCCTCGAGGTCTCGGTTTAGATCTGACATCCATGTGACAGTTAGAGCAGATAATTATAGATCGACGGTCACATGAAAACAAGAGAAGAAGAAAAAGAATCAATTTCCGCTACTGTTGTTATGATTATTATGATTGCAAGGAGCTTTAATTTTCCTTCCCTGCAATTTTAGCCTTCAGGCAAACACTGAAATGCGTAACATATGACAAACAGTGGAACATTGTTTGGACTTGAAGGCATTTAAATGCAAGCTTGAGGTTTTCTCCATTAAAACGGGAGCTCTAATTATAGGAGAATTCCGTGGAACAAAGGGCGGGAAATATTCTGAAACAACAAACTTCCAGCTTTTCCATTACACGTTGTGAGCAAACAAAAAGGCGGAATCAATATAATGACTTTCAAAAGTGTTGAGAGCAATGAAAGCTCTTCAGTCAAAGAAACTTTTTGTTTGAGTAAATGGTAGCAGAGTGAAATCGATAATTCGACAGCAAAAAAGCGAGTTCTTTGTTCTAATTCACTAAATAATTCTGTCAATTTCTTGTCACGAATGAGCGGAAAAAAAGAGGATTCAAGATTAATAATCCATTGGAAGGGCTGATATGATGATTGGCATATTTCTCTTGCCACGTGTCTGTATGATTAAATCAGGCAACCCTGACAGTAAAAGTCAATTTAATCTGTCTGAAAAGGGGGGAATCTAAATTGAGACGACACAAGTTAATTTAGAGTCAAACAAGCCGAATTAATTGCACGGAGCCACAAAGAATGACATGAAAAGGGAGCCAATTTGGGGGCATAGATAGAAACCTAATTCTTTCTCATGTATATTCCGGAAGAAGAAGAGTAATTTGCATTTCAAAGGGTAAGAATAATAAGGCTGTGTCTCCTTCTCATTGACGCACTCTAAGAGTGTTGGGCGTTTGCCGCATTTTGAGCTCATTTTCTGGAAATATTGTTATTACCCAGTCTTTGAGAATAAATAGACTCTGTTTACCTTTTGCCCATATGTGAATGAAAAATATCCCTTTTAAAAATCTTACATGCATTAAATAACATCTTTATTGCTTTGGAAGTTTTGCACAAAATAGATAAACGGAAAATGGGCGTATGAACACGGCGAATAAGGGATGCCACTTGAACTATAAAGAAAATATATGTCGTCCCTGGCTCTGATGATGAGCCTTTAATCGCCTCCTTTGCAGCTCGTGCCTGGAGATTACATCTCAGAGTTTTAAAGATCTTAAGTGAAAAAGGGTGAATTCAAAGGAGGTAAATCACGAAAAACTGACTAATCATGCAGGTCATGATTACGATTTACAAGCGAAGAATTCCTTCATTACAACGTGAGTCATTATGTTTCATTCCGAGAACATGATACTAAAGCCACGATTGAAACCAGCCATATTATACACAAGTTCAAGGCTTCAAATTACTTAAAATTAGTCATACGATGAAAATAAAGCAGGAGGTCTTACAAAGGAGATGATACTGACCGTCAAAAAGTCCTTTCATACAAATTTTGCTCCATTTCCATAACATGTCTTTTCATCTGTATTTTAAAGCGGGAGAGAACAAAAGCCATGAAAATATATAAAGCGAGAGGAGAGATCAAGTAAATTCTCTCTTTAGAACGGAGTAGAGTGTAACCAAGTTATCATAATCCATTGCCATCTTTTGTGTCCGAGAGAAAGAAATGACTCGATTTTTCACAATCCCTTTCAGCCAGATTGGAGTCAAGTCTAGGAAAGCGAGCGTGCTCGGGCTAATATCATTTTAGCGTGAACGATACAATTCTTCAAAAAAGCGTCTTGCTCCAAAAACAACCCCTTTTTCATTTTCACCCTTCTCCACTTTTATCGTTGCAGCAAAAATTCTCTCTTCGTTTCGCCATTACAGGGTTGCCATCAGAACCTGATGTCCAAAAGAAAACAGTTGCACAATTACAACAGTCTAATTAATATCTCAACAATGGCAACCCTGCATTTCCCCTCGGGACAGCTTTGCTTTGGCGCCATTAAAACATTGTTTTCTGTTAAAAGAAGAAGCTTTCTCTCTGAAAAAAACTTTTGTTGTTTGCCACAACAACAAAGCACAGGAAAAGGGGAATGAGATAGATTGCCTTCTTTTTTGTCTTCTCTCAAGGGAGATGGAAGAAGAAAAAAGTTAAAAAAGCAATTACTGACCCCTGTTGAGAGATTGAACGTCTGTCATCATCAAAGAGCTTTTGAATTTCCCGCCTTGTTTTCCAGCCATTGTCACTCTCTCCATTCACCCCTTTCATTGAGGAGGAGAAGCTGAAAAGCCACGCAGGTGTCTGTCTGTCCATCTCTCCCCTTGGCTTTTGAATAAGCAGATGGCATTAAGACAAATCATAATCATAACGGGAGTCAAAGAGGTTTGAAAGGAACAGTTCATATGGACGCATGCCGACAGATGAAAACTATTTTACTTTAAGTTTGTTCAAATCCAGTACTGCAATAAAAGCTCTCCTTGTTTTGAGCTCTCGCAAACCTCCCTTCGCCGATATCCCTGATAATGATTTCTAAACAAAGTCTAGGATTTCAAGGCAGCAGCAGAGATTTCGCGACGTGGAGTCGGTTACAGTAGCCAACAGCTGGAAGCAATGTATTGATTTTGGATCGAAAACTGCAAAAACTCGGGGATCTGTTTACATTTGCAAAAAAGCAGAGATCGTTAAAGATATTTGAAGGTTATTTTTTGCTCCAGTCATAAAGAGCATTTTTGAAGAAGTGAAAGCATTCGCTGTTCAATTTTTCAGACACAATGCACTTTCGGTGCACACAATAGTCACGAGATAAATAGAACTAAGGCCAGTCGGCGAGCAAGAAAAGAAAGACCACCAAACATGAAAGGACAGAAAAAATGCAGCAGAGCCGGTCGTAAAATGAAGAAGACTGCCTCAGACATGAGTTTTGGGGAAGCAAAGGGTTTAATTGCTCGCTTTATGCATAAGAACAAGAGTACACTCCAATTCGTGTATGACTGCTTTTGGCTTGTTTGCCCTTCGGAGATACTGCAGAACAAAAGTTGAAAGGAGATCTTTTACGATAGGGTTGCCACATTATGGAATGACAAAGTAACACTATATATTAAGCAATGAGTTATCAGTACGTGCAACATGTAAAAACAGTGACCCTACTTTACGAGTGAAGGAAATGGAAATGGCCATTTTCTGCTCTTCAATGTCTCTGTTGGATTTGCTGTTGCGACATTGCGCCAAGGAACAGGGTTGCCAAAGAAATGAGTATTTGTCTCCATGCATGCTCATAAATATGTATGTTAAACATGATAACATGAAGTGAAAATGGTAACCCTACAAGGGACATGCAATGATTTTCTTGGAATTAGGATTAATCCCTTGGGTGGATCAAGGAGATCTGAAAGGATGCCAAAATAATGTAATGGCGCAGTGAGGTCAGAGAATGATGCAGAAAACAGAAGCACGGTCGAGAATATGCACGGTTTAAACATTTGAGATGAAAAAGAACCCAAGTGTGGAATATATTAGTTCCACTCTTTTGTAATAACTGCAATCGGTCCGAGTGCAGCTGCAGTCATCATAAAACACATTTCTGTCTCCCTTAGATCCCCCTTTTTATTGTATGGGGTGCTTAAATTAAGTAGCTGTTGTCATACATCGACCATTGGCTGCCACTGAGCTGCATGTACCCTTCAATTATAATTCCATGGTCCATTCTTAGATCGATCCGCTCTCTATACGATTTTCCATTCCTTCTCAAGCCTACTACTTGATAGATTCAAAAGAGAGATAGCAGAACATTTGCATACATGATCTATATGCGAGCTTCCCCCTCCTCCATTTAGCAACGTTTGACACATGTTACACTCATAATAACGCCTTTCATATTCAAATTTGAACTCACGCGGCAGCTTATCGACGTAGCACGGCAGCCTCATGGTGGTGCCCTTGTCGAACGTGAACGTCGACCCCTTGGTCTTGAAGACGGGCAGGACCTCGATCTCGGTCTCCCGGGGGCGGTCGTCCGACTTGTAGTCCTCGCCGTCATTGTAGTCGTAGTTCTCGTCGTACGCGTAGTCGCCGTACGAGTCCTTGTTGTTGTTCGGCTTGCCTGGAAGAAAGAAGAGAAAAGAGGGTTTATTTCAAACGTGACCCTGTCGGCTGTGAGTCCATAAATAATCATCGCGCTTCGTTCGACCATCATTACGTTGCAATTGATAACTCGCCATAAATTTCCCTCCAACGTTTTTTGGTCGACGTGTGCTCATCGAGCAGGTCGAAAGGAGCTTGAAATGACAATGGAGCGAAGGGCACCTGAACTTGTATAGCATTGCTCGCACTAGACAAGCTTCTATTAACTCCACAACCTTCATGGATCCCATTCATAAAAGGCAATGGGCGACACGACTGAGTTTTAAAAAGAGTTGTTGCCTCGCTTATCAGCTTAGAATACGACTTCATCTAGACGAAATTATGATGATGATTCTCTTTTGCATCATCTCGCTTTATCCATTTGGACCAGTTTTTATTATGATTATTTATCACGGGCTCCGGTTTCTACTGGAAGAGCAGATTTACATTTTTATCGCGATGGAGCCCCAGAGAGAGATCATGATAATAATAAATGGCTGCAACTTAATTGAGGTTGTTGGCAAAAGACATAAAAAGTGAAGGGCCTAAAATAATAATAAAGGTTTATATCATATCATCACATCTAGGCGCTACTTGTCCAGGGCAAAAAGTGGCTTGATTTAGTAGCTTTATTGAGATGTGGTCGCAACCAGAACGAAGTATAGTTATAACATTATTACATCAGTAGGTCTGATTCTCTAATTAATTCCAGAGCACGTGCCTCACTTTAAAGAGCGGTCGTGAAAAAAGGTTTTCTTCCGCCTTTCTCATTTTTCCATTACACTTTTTCATCCTCTGCTTACTTTCACCCTCCTTAAAGCTTTTCTTGTCTTCAGTTTAATCGCTCGTAAAACAAGAGCAAAGAGGGGACACGAAGAAGAAGAAGAAGAAGAAGTGGATGGTGAACAATGGGTGTGGAGATCAAATTGCAGGTCCTTGATGGTATCAGGTTCATATCCACGGGATACAACCAATACACGACCATAATATATAATTAAATTATAATAAATAAAACTATTTTTATTCTGTTGTAGTTCCGTGGTGATCTCTGGTGGAATGAACGTCGCGGAATTCTCCTTTGCGCTTTTTACGCCAAACTTTTGTTTCATCTCCTTCTTCTTTCTCCTCTCGACCGGAAACTGGCGCACGTGAAGGAGGAGAAACCCAAATGATCCCGGTGCAAAACACAAAGCTTTTATTTATAATGTCTTTAAATGCACCTCTGTTATAGTACTAAGCACATTTGTCTTGTCCGGCGGTGCCAAGTCCATTGTGTCCTGAACAGCGGGGTGTGGCATGGACGGTATCCGGTGGAAAGAAAACTATTTCTATTCATTAGAACGACTGCATATGAATTGTACAATTAGTTTGAAGACCCCTTTTCCTTTTGAAACGACTTTTGCACTAAAAATGAAAGTTGGCTTGATTTCATTTGTTTCATCTTTGATAAAGATATACGAATATACGACATATCGCAAGAACTTCATTCTAAGCCTTTTCTAAAGCAAGTTTTGTGCTACATTGGATCTTGTAGAATTCAATTGAATCACAAAAACTCAAAAATTGCCAAGAAATGATGAATGAACTTTTGATTTTTATAACAACAAATTTGAGTCAATTTGTAT
>LR137155.1:28663-38698 GCA_900659605.1 Tisbe holothuriae | reverse complement strand
GGGTCGGCGCGTTTGCTGAGCAGGTCCAGTGCTCGGAGCTCACGTTGGACATGTTCCGCATGCTGCAGACGTTGGAGAGGGAGCCGCAGGAGGACCTCGCGCAGATCTACGACACGTCGCCCGCGGGGACCGGAGGTGTCGGATCGGGGACTGGACCAGGAGTGGGGTCTAGAGCGCCATTTGTAAGTCGAAAGAAACGTTTTTAAACTTTCCAGACGCGATTCGGGGTTAAAGTGGGCGTGGGTGGCAGAAGAAGGCGTGGCATTATTATAGTTTTGTTTCGTGTTCCGGTTCCAAGACTTTTTCTTCCATTGGGCGGACAGACTGACCCGCCTACCTTCAGCTCCTCACCCTTTTTAAGACCTTGAAAACGACCTGAGTCTAAATTATTATTGTTATGTCTTGACCCGCTTTTTAAGGAATCCCAGTGACCACGAGTAGTTGTCAAGTGGAGTTCACTAGCTTCTTCTTGTCCTTTATGATACACAGGAGAACACTTTGGAAGAAGGCCCGAGGGAAGAGAGTGAAGCCAGGCAGTAGTACATAGAATACAATCTAGAGTGTACAATGAGAAGAGGAGCGAGTGTGGCTGGCAGCTAGAGGGCGGAAATGCGCAAAGTCCGTCTTTAAAGAAGTTTTAAAAAGGGCATGATAAGAGCTATAGCACTATATATAAAGCAGCTAGGCTGAGCTGAGTGTCCGAAAAATGCTTTGCGTACATTGCACTCAAAGAGGAGGAGAAGCCCAAGTGTTGGTTTTTATAGCGCCAGCATCCCACATTTGCTGTAAGAAAGTCTTGATGGAATACTGTTTGCTCGCAAAGTGCCAGCATCACTTTTGCGTTCTTGGAGCTGGCAAGAAGAGAAATATAGAACTGTGGAGGTCACGACTGGATTCCCGCTCGTCTCTGCAATCGTTTCTCACAGAGAGAGAGAGGGAGCAAAGAGAGTTTAATGGAGCGTGGTCTGGATTCAAAAGCAGGAAGGTCCAAAAGCGGTCGAAAGAGACCCGTATAGGAGAAGTAGTAGTAGGATGATCCTCTGGCAGAGCCATGGAGACATAACGTGGAACAAATGCATGGTGGAGATTCCTCCTTTCTGCCAAGATTAGACATGCTGGTCGCTCTCGTCCTTTGAAAGCAAGCGTCCTTGTTTATGAAGAAGAGAGAATCGCGTGACGGCAAAAGTGGTTTTGCAAAAGCGGGCGGGAAGAAGAAAGCTTGAATGAAATGGATGGGATGTGAAAATCGTTGCAGATGCGGCTAAAAGGGGTATAAAATGTGACATTGCGCTCATCTTGTACTGTTTTAATCAGTGCTTGCCTTTCTCTCAAAGAGGTCATGCATAGAATTATAGCATAACCGTTGCTGCTGCGTCTACTATAAATTATGACGAATGTGCTTGCAAGAGAGACTTTTTGTGTCGCAAAATAGCCTCCGCGGAGAAGGAAAAAGGTCATTTCATATTTTGTGTTTCAACGCTAGACTAAGTTTGTTTGCATTTCCACGTCCGATTGAATGTTGGAGTTGACATTGGGAGAGTAGACAACTTTCGGAAGTGGAAGAAGAAGAAACGTTTTGTGTCAATGCCAAGAACGTCAATCATATTTCACTCTCTGGAAAAGGAATTCTGCCAGCTGAGCTGAAGGAGGAACTGGCATGAAATATTAAAGATGGAAAGTAGGGAAGTAGTAACACATGAATAACACTGTTCAAGTTGTACACATGGTGTATATATTTAACATTTAAATTAGTAGCTTCCATCATTGTTCATTGTTACATATTCAATATCAGTACATTATAACAGTTTCTTGAGAGTCATTTTTGTCAGGTGATTTTTCGATTTTTTGGTATTTTTTTAATATTAATTTGTCCACATTTTGTACTTTCGTCCTCCTTCCGTTCCCCTTTCAATTGTTGCACATGTTGTCCTGAATGTACGTGAGCCTGAAGCCAGTGTCGAGCGCCATGGCTTCCACATCGTACTCGTACTGATCCGTAAGGAAGCGGATGTTGAACGGCTGGCGAGTGCTGCAAATCGTTACCGGAACCATACCACTGATATCTTTACTGGTTACGAGGCCCTTACTACGGCCGCAGAACCGCGAGTGCTTCCGCATCGTCCGCTCCATCCCGTCCAGAGCGGCTCCAGGGATATGCACACAGTCAAAGCCAACCACGTTGCTCCCGGAAGTGCCATAGCCGCAACACGTGTGCACGTTCTTCCCGCCGACGATGGCGGTGTCGCCGGAGACGACAAAGTCAATGTCGGCCGCGGTCGTCCAGCAGATGCGGCAGTTGCCGCGCTCCCGGCGGATGCAAATGTTCTGGTTCTGCTGCGCGAGGTGCTGGCCGCCTTCAAAGTTGTACGACTGCACGTTGTTGGTGTCCGCGCCGAAGTAGTACTGGGTGCAGCCCTTAGGGGCGAGGTTGTTGTAGCTGCACGAGTATTGAGTGACCTGCATTTAATGAGACGTTGTTGGGTGTTTTACTGCTTCACTGCCTCCAACCCAATCTCTTTACCTTAATGCTCCATTGCCTGTTGACGATTCCTGTTCCCATGCCCATATCGCCCAGTTGGAACGTCAAATCATTGCAGCAATCGGAAGCATCAACGTACACTGGATAAATTAGACCTTCAGTACATAATACAAAAAGTAATAATCATATGAGCCTACTGTGCTCGCCAGTGTTCATGCCACAGATACTTGGCGGTTTGGTGCCAGACGGGTTTCCCACTGAAAACGTGTCCGTGAGACACCTCGACGCCTGCGTGACTGGCGCGCCGGCCGAGTCCGCCGGGTGCCCGCCCACCGCGGTGCCGGTTACCGTGGTGTCCGTGGACGGCCCCGTGATCATGAACGTCTCAAAGTCCAGCCGCAGCTGGCACACGGACGACTCGCACTTGCAGATCTTGAGCTGGCACGCGCCCGTGTTGCTCGTGCCAGAGGACTCAAAGTAGGTGCAGTTCTCGCTCGACTGGGAGCCGCAAGAGTGCGAGACTAGAAGAATGGCGTGATGCATAACGGGCTTAAGTTATTGTTCTAGAATCTCAACGTACATATGCAGCATACGCCGTACGATGAAGCGCACGACCCCTGCGCCGCTCCGCCTCGGGTGGTGCACTCAGCTGCAGTGTAGCAGGTGCCATTCCGCCCAGCATTGCCGCCGCAAGGGCTGTTCGGGAACCTGGAAGGAAGGAAGGATGATAACAATAATGGATAGCAGCAGCTTCTTCTTCTTTGTTCATTGTAGATATTGGATTATCGGGCTGCCTGCCAGCGAGTGTTAATTGAATCTGTAACTCTACCTCACAATGTTGAATAGTGACACTGAAAGCAGAGGGGAAAACGGTCGCATTAGCTGATGGCGTGCAGCCTGCATATGGTATAATGCCACTTACGAACTTTTCCGTCCCTGCTAGTCTTGTTCGCTCTGGAGTGCTGCTGTGCCAAGGCTGTTGAAACGAAGGCCAGATTGAGCAAGGTCACGAGCCAGCAGAGGCGCTGGGGCGCCGACTTCATGTTAATTGCAGGAGGAGGAGGAATATGAGGAAGCCTGGAAGCAATGGATGATGATCACACATCATCATGATAGCTGTTAATAGTGTTCTTACCAAGTCTGTCGTTTTTTGTGGACAAAGGGTTGGCAGTTCTAATGCCGCCTTTTATACGGCCTCATTTCGGTTAAAAGGAGACTCAGCACTTTTCGTGTCCAAGTGTGCGCGAATAATTCTCCTTTTGATGCCGACTTTTTCTATTTTCTTTCATGTCCAGACGGGGGCTATATTTCATTTTTAGTGGTGGTTGAATTGCCTTGTGGGAGAGAGAGAGCAGGATTGCCAAAGGGTCATTTTTACACCTAGCTCAAATCTGAAAGGAAATTTAAAGGAGCAAAAACGGAGATGAAACCTGATGAAGTCCGAGTAATACATTGAATAAACTAATATAGAAACTGGCATCCCTAACTTTAATTTCATTATTTGGTAGCCGTAGGACAATTTCGAGAGTATATATTCAAAATGAGGCAGAACAAATTATACATTTCCACAATTATTATTGGAGACGTACACGTATGAAACGAGATGCAACTCGCATTTGATCACGACCTATATAGAATACAATGAAATATGAACATCATGCAAGATTTAATCTCAACTAGAAGCTCAAATCAAACAATCTTAAATGTATTTCAATGCTCGCCAAAATCTCCCCTTTGCACAAATAAAAGCAGTAGACGGATTTCAACTCTTTTGTGCACTACGACAATTTCAAAAGAAGATTTTCCTTCTTCTTGGCATTTGCACTGCTTAATTTCCATCTCCAACGATATGACAGCAACGAGGAAGAAAGACGTGGTCGCCATTAGTCTTCTTTTATTCCAGTGATGAGAAATGAACGGGCTCAGCGGGGGAGAAATTATAGCACGAAAGGAAGAAGAAGAAAAAGTAATTTTAATCTAAAACGTCATGTGGAAATTTCGGCGTTGACAGTCTCTCCAAAAGTTGCGCCGCCCACCGACGAAATTATTTTTCCATTAGGAAACGTCATCAATGTAGAATGGTTGACTAATAACAATGCATGTTAATTATGTAAACAAGCGCGTGCTATATAATGAAAATCCATTTTCCAGGAGAACGGCCTTGCCATGAAACGGGACAACCCGCACAAATACCTCCTGTACAAGCCGACCGTCTCACAATTCCTGGTTTTCATCGCGTCCGGCCACCGAGAGCTGCCTGCCAACGGCGCGCTCATGCTCTACCTCTCGGGCGACGGCTGCTTCTCCACTAAGCCGAGCACTGAGGACCCCAGGTATACCACAGCTCACATAGAACACGTTAAATACACACCCACCCTCACATAAAATCGATTAGAAGTTGGAAGAATAAAAAAGTCGTAGGAAACGCCGCATTGCACATTCATAATGAAATAATAAACTTTTCACCGCTTGATTTGCATAAAAATGATGTTTCCAGCTACGATCTCGGCGGCGTGCTGCTGTCCAACAAGAAGGAGCACTCGGAGAACTTGCAGAGTCTGGTCAATACGTGCACAAAGAGGGCGATGCACGCCACAGAACCAAACTGGTAAGACTAGCACTATTATAACACGCATTAACTACTATTGTAGCTTTAAAAGTGCTTTATAAACCGTCTTATTATAATCTCTAGTCTGCACCCCGGCGACCTCCACCCGTTCACCCGGAAGCCGTTCTTCCTGGTCGTGGACTCGGACAACAGCGTGGCGTTCGCCAACATTCCCAGACACTTTGACCAGCCGCTCGTCGTGCTCATGTCTCCGCAGGAGACGCCGCCAGCCTTTCAAGGTGCTTAACATGATTTCATGTGACGTATTAAACCACTGTGATTATAATAACAACGTTATCATATTTCAGATGACGCTCACAAGGGCAGTCTGTACACGCTGTTCTTGCACTCGCCGTTGTCTGCGTTCTGCTTCGTGACCAATATCATCGACATTCCGATCCACCTGTGGGACAAATGTCTCGCCTACATTGATCGCTTCATGACGGAGGCATCGAGATTGATCACACGCTGTCGGGGCGTTGGTAAGTTTGAAGTATGTCACAGCCTCACTGAGGTCTATTAACTTAAATTTAACCTTTCAGATACGTCGTTCCTCAATTTCCTCGGCGACGACTTCCTCCGCCTGCTGCTGTGCCGCCACGTGTTCGCGTGCGTCGTCCTCCGCGTCCACCGCACATTCCGGCCGCGCCCCAAGCACCACCCGACGTCATCACCCGCGCTACCGGAGCTCGAGCTCCTGGAGAACCCCACCCTGCAGCGCTACACCCTCGACCTGGCGCTGCAGCTCGACGTGCGGCACCACTTCACAGAGTGCGGCGAGATTGACTGATACAGGCCTTTAGATTTTTCACGTTTATACAGCAGAACACAGACACAGTTCACCCCGACATCGGCGCAGCACCGGCGGTCGCAGGCGCAGTCCGCGTCGTCGCTGCTGCAGCGAATCCACCAACAGCAACAAGAGCTATCCCTCCATGCGGCGTCCACGTCGTCGCTGTTGCAGATGACGTCACCATCGACGCGGCGAGGAGGTCCGTTCTCGACGGAGCCGTCGCTGTCGTCCCTGTCCTCGGCCAGGCACGGCTTCGGCGGCAGCAGCGGGCTGGGGCTACTGGGTGGGTCGAGTGAGTGGAACCCTCCACCGCCGCCCGCACCCAGCACGCCCAGCAGGAGCCGGCTGAGCGACTGGGACTACTACCAGTACGCCCGTGAGACGCATCACCGTAACAGCCGCGTTGAGGCTGAGGACGATCCGCTTCGGAGCCGCCGGAGTCGCAGCTCCGTCACCTTCTCCACTGACCCTGATTATTTACCCTTGCCCTGACGTGTGGGGACCACTGTGAATGTGTGCTAAGTTTTATAATAGTCGTGGCTGAGAATATTTATACCGAGATGAAGAAGAAGTTTTGATATGAAACAGGGAAAAAGATTGGAAATGGCCGGTTTTGGAGATGATGATATAGAGATATAAAAGTTATTTTCATCGGATTTATGCAGATGGAAAGATGGTTTTCTACATAAAAAGTTTTCAGAAACATATAGCTCTCTAAACGGCAGTTATTCAGGAAAACATGCCACATTAGTTTCCCTCTCAAATTTCTAAACCAATGAACTCGTACCAAGAACCTCTCACCAACTCAAGACGGGATGAAGAAGAAACTCACTGCTGCTGATGATGATACTTTTAAAAAACTACTTTCAGAAGAAACCAGATTTTTGGACGGTTAAATCTTTTTGTAGAACAAGGTGTCGATTTTAGACCAAAACACCGTTTTTATTACTGCGCTATAGATCTAAATTAGTCGAGTAGTATTTACATTCCATGGTAGGTAGGTGAACGAGGGCAATACACTACATTCAGATAATGATATAGAAAGGAGGAGTCTTTTTATCCCTACTTATACCTCCGAGTATTTTTCCATAGAGTACATAAAGAGCCAAAACATTGCCCTCAACTAGTAGCTGTAATGTGTTAAAACTATACCAAAATTACGAGTGCTAAACAGATCTTTTAAACGCTAAAATGCATATTTAACTATATACTAGCTACAAACAACTTGCATTGTTAGTCTGCCAACTGCTTTAAGATAAAACCTCTTTTCTACTAAGACAAGTTCTAGACTCAAGTCACACTAGCCATTTGTAGGGGGAATTCACCACTTGCCTTTTGCTCGACTGACTCGGAACAAAGGAAGAAACAAAAAGCATCATTCTAGCTCCCTTTTCATCCATGTATATCAACATTCTATCTTTGTACACATGGTCACTACTCTTGCCATTGCTAGTCACTAGCTTTAAGTTCATGGTAACATTCAAGTCCATCCTAGTCTTATGATTTTAACATATCCTACTCCCCTTATAAGTGTAAACCACAAGATATAATATAGAGAGGAGAGTGAACAGCGATCAAAACAGCTCAAAATATTCTTAATAATATCAGCAAACTCTTTTGTGTCCCATTTTCCTCCTATTCTAGTCCTAATTATATTCCAACCATATTAATCCTCCTTGCCTAAAACCTGCCTTGTTGTGGTTGTTGGATTCAACTGTGTCAATAATTAATCCTATTTCAGTTTTGTTTCACATAATGTTAATGTCTTAAACATGTCTAGAGACATGTATCAGCACTTAATTTATTAAAAATTATCACTCATACGTATTTAAAATGAAGAAATTATTATAATAACATAACTGTCATCACAAAATATTATAATTTAGAAACAGATGAGATGTTTTCAATAGTCTCAAAAATGATAAATACGAATAAACCTATTATATTTGATGGAGAAAGACTTGTAAGCGTTTCATTCAAAGCATAGGCACGGTTTATACTAGTTCAATAGATGTGTAAGGTATATTTTCTTTAGACATTTTATTTGTTTTGAGCTATTTTTTATGTTTATTAAGTAAAATAATTTAAACTAAGTCTGCGACAAAATGGACAAAATGTCATAGTATATGTTTCTTTTATTAACTATTCATATTTGCAATAACATTTTATAGTTTCTCCTCCCATGAGTACCACCAACATTACGTGCTTTTTAACTCTCTTTTCATATTATAACTAGTGACTTAAATTTCTTTTATGGCACTCTATAAATATTGTTTCAATCCTTGGACGACTCTCTTTCACCATCTTAGATTTCTTCCATCACAAATTTGAATTTTCCCGCGCTTTTTCCCGCCGCTCACAACCTGCGCACGTGCTTGGTCTTCCTGACGAGGATGAAGAGCGCGGACAGCGGCCGTTGAAGGCTCGTCTTGGTCAGCTCGGAAATGGCCACAGGGATGCGGGGGAAGTCCACCTTGGCTGAGAACACCTTAAATGAAACAGAATATGAGCATAACATGCTTATAATGACATTAATCCGAAGCCCTACATGATCCGATTTTGGCGCCTCCGCCTTGCTCTTATGCACGAGCGTGCCGTTAATGAAGAGCCCGTTTGCCGCCCTGTCCTCGGGCAACGTGAGCGTCTGGTATCTGTGCGTGGCCTCCCGCTCCATCCGCTTGAGCACGCTCTGCGCCTCCGGGCCGGCGCCCACGCTTATCACGTCCGGGCCGGCCATGTTCAGGAACGATTTCAGGTGGTGGGATCCGTCGACCTGGAAAAAACGCGCCGAAAGTTAATGAAATTACTATTCACTTGTACACCATTATTAGTAAACGTAGCACATTGAATTCGTTAAATGCATGACATCATATCAGCTCTGCTCGAAAACATCGCTATAACAATGACATTCTCGTATTTAAGTAATCCAGAACATATAAGCCTGAGGAAGCTATCCAGAATGTATTTATAGTGATCTAGGGGATTTTCACCGTACATCAGCATAAGCAATAATTACCTTGACGGGTGTACACGGGTATTCCGGCCACGTGGCCGCCACTGCCACCGCGCCCTCCGTGTTCGTCCACTGGCTGATGCCCACGAAAAACTCCCGACCCGTGAAGAGGACGTCGGATCCGCAGAGGAGCGCGTTCGGCGAGGTCGGCTCCACGATGGTCTGGCTCAGCTCTTTCCGGAGGACGGCCTTCACATTATCAACCTGAAAAAAGACGCAAGTTATTATCCTCGAAATGGAAACATCTACCCTGGCCATTAATCACACTCTACATAGCGGCAACATCTGCACTGGTGTTATAATAATAGACCCCCTCATACGCATACAGAGCGCGTTATTGTTCACTTGAGCCTCCTACATACATACTCCATGCTTAATTCTCCCGACTTTCTATCTCTTGCTCGCGTGTGCGTGCATTCCAGTCGGAGGATAAGCTTTCATGCATTCCGGACGTACCAAGAAGAGAACAACAATGAGAGGAGCAGGAGAATCTTTACTTGCTTTCTATACAGTCTTGCCATTTGCATGCTCCGTTTGCTGCTGCTGCTGCTGCTACCCCAGAGATCGAGTCATTCACAACCAGGGGAGAAGAAAGAATATGCCAACAGTCCTAATCTGTAGTCTACACAGAAGAGGGGGGAGAAACTGGGCCAATTTCCGCTTATTTGGACGACTAATATGTGTGCGAGGACGTCCTCTAATGGAGTTTTTGGTGTTATGACACTTTTGCTGCGGCAGTGTGACCATTTAATAACGTTAACTGCTTTCCCTTCGCTGCCCGGCTATCTAATTTCCTAAAGAGCGTGTTTAGTATCGTTTACATTCGGAGGGTGAAATAACGCTCAGCGAGCCTTTTGCTATATTTGCCACCAAACACACGAAAACTTGTAAAACCGCTACCGACGACGATCGGGGGGAGGAGGAAACTAGGTCATCATTGGCGGTGTACAAGAAGAAGGATTGAGATCTGAAAAGTATAAGCGAAAGCCAAGAAAAGGGGGAAATAACACAACACAATAAACGCTTCCTCTGCTCGGAAATGGAGTCAAATAAACCGCACACGAGCTATTTTCAGAGAAGAGATGGACATTGTCGCTGACGTTGCAACATCTCTCTCTCTCTCTCTCTCTCTCTCTCTGCTT
>LR137155.1:13934-28653 GCA_900659605.1 Tisbe holothuriae | reverse complement strand
GTCGGTTATGGTGACAAATATACATCACACTAGCTATTTTTATAGAAGAGTTGGTTATTGTCTCTTTTTTTTTTTTATCTCTCTCTCTCTCTCTCTCTCTCTCTCTCTCTCTCTCTCCTTCTTAAGTAAGTAAACCCATCTGGCTTACTCTCTTCTTCTTCCCAAGGGAGTGGTGCCAATGGCTCAGACTGCTGCCACATAACAGCTGCAAATCTGATTAACTCCGGGACATAATGGTGGAAGAACAATAGGGACGCAGGCTCAGCAGGGAGGATCGACTTCTTCCACTCAGAAAGTTGTGGATAATTGTTGCGGACTTTTAATACGTCCATTTCGTCACCACATACGCAGCAGTAAAAGCCACCCCTTGAGTCTCTGTGGCAACAATACACTCGTCTAAAATGTATGAGTTTTCTTCCTCCCTCAGCTAGGGTGTTGAAGAAGAAGGAAAAGGTTGAATGACGAGGGAAAAAGAAAAACGACTTTTACCATGTCGAAGAGGGAGGAGTATGAGAATATTACACAAGGCTTATGTATGTGCTTCCATGAAGGGAAGGAAGGCTTGTTTTTCCCAAGTGACTACATATCAGACTGCTCCTTTCTTAAGGTATGATATTCTCTGTTCTCTTTCTTGCCCCCATGCAGTTGGCTCTGCTGCCAAGAAGGATGAACAAGAAGTTGGAGGAGATACAAAAGACCTGATTAATCTTGCAGGTTTCCTTCCAAAAAGAGGATCTTCTTTCAAAAAGTCACTTGGCATTAAAGTTGCACATCTCCTAATTGCCTCAACATGATGATATGAACATGAACCATTATCATGGCAATGTTTACTTTGTCAGCTGACACAAACACAAATGAGAGTGGCTCGTTCGTGACTGGATCCATCATCTATCTAAATCCTCTTCTGTGTCTTTAAAAGGGGGACATTTATTATGTAACGAGAGGATGATTCTGTGGCACAGTGAGACCACAATAAAGAAAGAAGGCAGTAAAACACAGTGGTGTCCTTTTTATGTCTTTTTGCGTTGTCAGCACTGGGGCTTTTTTACGGCTTTAAGCTCTAATCAAAATTATTTTCGCCTTTTAGCAGAAAAAGCCTCCGCCCTCTTCTATACGTATAATAAGAAACGTTGCTTTTATAATTCCAGTGGCAGATTGTTGGTTTCTTTTTCTTTCTCGTCTTCCAAAAAAGGTCTTAATTCAGAAGCTGCAAAAGCTGAATAGAGTAGGCTGTAGGAGGCGGAGGGGCAACACATGTATATTTTATGCGCAAATCCTAAACGAGGAGTTTTGTGCCAAGAGAGAGGAATAAATTTATGCACTGACGTAACAACATCATACATCATGAGAGGATATAATGGCAATAAAAAGAGAATCATCATCTTCACTTTAAACTAGCATGGATATGAGTTGTATGAGTGGCTGTCAGCATATCATATTTTCAACAACGTATTCTGCTAATGATTGACACCTAATCTGCGGTCGAAGCAAACGAATATCAAGACAGGCTGCTGTGTGTGATATCTCGACACCACTTGTACGACTGCTGAGAAGAAGAAGAAGAAGAATATTCATCGCACGTCGTTATATTCCATCGTTAGTAATTTCCATCGAAATACCATTAGGCGGAGTAAGCGATCTTTTGCACACACACACGTGTTATATTGTCAAAAGACTGACCGGAGAGATTGGAAACAATCTCAATCTGAACTATCAATGCCAACTGTTGTTGTTTTTGTGTTGCTCACTCTCACGATGAAAGGAACAGGAAGCGGATTGATCAAGATATCTCGGAAAATCAGGAGACTGGAGGACGATCAAATACACCTGTCGAGCTGTCTATTATCTATTTCACCCACTGATTTACCCAGCACAATGTTAATTCACTGCATTGATCTATTCCGTGATCTATAAACGTTGACTAGTAAACACCCAATCTGGTCCTACCTCAGCCTGCCGATGCGGCCCTGGCCGGCACATGAGCGCGATGCCATTGACCACCACTGCCAGGTCGTGCGTGAACACCGAGTCCACGGAGCCCTCATCCGGCGCCAGCTCCAGCACGTCCACGCCCAGCCCGCGCACTGCGGCCACCAGGGCCAGGTGCTGAGCGCGCGCGCTCGCGAGCTCAATCGGGGTCGTGTGAGTCTGAAGAAAAAGTTTATTGTTTCAAAGCGTCTGTTTTATATTTTGCCAATGTGACATTTCGACTGTCTCCTGTCACAAAAGAGGGGTGGAAAAGCAGAAGAAAGTTTAACGTGGAAGAAATGACAATTTTTCAGTTTACCAATACGTATTTGCTGTAAAGGAAAGGGTTATGCTATTATATATCGATAAAACAACACAGCCGTAGGGCATGTACATTTGTGTATAGTCTTGAGAGCTTACATTATGCTGCTTAGCAAAGATGTCAGGCACTCTGGCCACAATTGCATGAGTATACTTGGAAGACATGTTCGAACAGCAGCTCTTCTTGACACCGCACATGTAATACACACGAATCACATCATCATCTCTTCTTCAACTCTTGCTTATACGGCTCAAACAAAAACTGCCTTCCACACCCTTTTATGGCACACACACAGAACATACAATGAGTTGAGTCACTGCCTCATTTTCTCTCTCTACTTCTGCCGCCTCCCTCTTCAATTGATGTCCCACAACTAACTACAGATGCTGCTGCTGCTTGGGACGAATGACAGCAGCAGGGGAGGCCAACAAAACGCCAGTGTTGCTTGCGGACGGACGGAGGACGAGCGACTGAATGAGAAACGGGACGAGTGACGAATCTGCCCCGCGGAGAATTAGAAAGCATGAAGGGCAGCGGGCGTGTCCATGTCGAACAAGATTTAGGCTCTCGTCACACAGGACATACGTGTTTCCAGCGAGGACATGTCATGTCCTAGGTGTCGCTCGTCTGAAGCGTAATAACCTCAGGATAAGATGGCGCCTGTTCGGTGCGTCACCGATCGGTAGTTCTCCGCGGCGGGTTGTTCTATCATGAGGCAGCTGAGTTGATCAGCTTGTGTGTGCGTGCGCTCGCTCGCCCTGTGCATACGGTGAAGTACCAAGGCAGCGGTAGTAGAGCTTCTTTTTTCGTGGAAATGAACGGATTGGAGGGGAAGGTTGGGAGACGGCTGACTGGGGTGTTCCGTTCGTATACGACATAAAATATTATATTGGCTTGCGTGCTTATCTCTTGATTGTATGAAGGAAGTTCTCCGAAATTCATTTATGGGTCACGAATTTTACCGAACATTTTTTGTCCTACTTATATGCTTTTGATGCGAAAAGTTAGGTTTTTCTTCTAATATGCACTCTTTCCTTTACCTCTCTCTCTAAGCTATAAGGCTTCCAATGCCAATTCAGATATGATATGGTGAGAGTAATTAATAGATGCATAGTTACAAAACTAAAGGTTTTGTATTTATAAATAACTGACTTAAGACTTAGTGTGGTCCTGGATTCAAATAGAACTCATACAGACCACAACATATTAGGAAATAACACAAATCGTATAAAATTGCTGTACAATATGTAGGCGTTAAATGAAGTTAAATTTTAAACATATACCAAAAATATGAATTGTAGTTATTCTCCAAATTCATGCCTAATTTCCTGTTGCCCAAGCCAAAAGGAAAAGTACATACAGACCAGTACATGTAATTGTCTCAGCAAGCAATTCCTAATACAAAAATCGCGTGTTCTCCAAAAAGCTTCGGTACTCTAGCTATAAAAAATCCCTCTCTCCCTCGGAAAAATTGCGAGCCCAAATAAAAAAGCTAGCAAGTCTCTTCCGAGCCTCTTCCGAACATGCCTTTTTCTCCTCCGAATCCGAAGCAAAGGCATCCGCAATGTTTGAGGAGTAGAGAAAGCAAGGCTGAGGCTCCGACAGAAAACGAGCGAGAAAAAGGAGCTGGAAAACGACCTCCGATCGAGGCTGCTACAGAGGAGGAGGAGGCTCCGATTGCTCTCAAGAAAGGATGTGGCTATGCTATGCTTTGGGGAGCTTTCTTCTGATCCTACTACCCTACTACTACGCCCTCCTCCTCCTCCTCCGAGGAGAGCAAGGCAAATGTTAGGCATCCTCCGAGCTGCTGTCTCTGCTGATGAGGAGTGAAAGTGGGCGAAAAAGGAGCCTTAAGTTTCGGCTGCTGCTGCGAGTGGCCTACTGTGGAATAAAGGATAATTTGTGTTTTGCTCTCAATATGATGCGGGCTGATATACGTTAAATTGGAAATAGCTATAAAAGAATTATTTTATTGCCAAGATGAAATTGATTAACTATAGCCTGGGCCTCCGCGGCGTCTTGCTCTGCATTCTGTTCTTCACATCTGCAGGTAAAGTAACTTAAACAAACAATGTATTTACAAGTAATCCAACACTTTGCTTGATATCAATAGTTGTGGGCAACCCAGATGCCAAGCGGCTTTACGATGACCTGCTGAGCAACTACAACCGGCTCATCCGACCGGTGTCCAACATCACGAGCAAGCTGACCGTCAAACTGGGTCTAAAGCTGTCACAACTGATTGAAGTGGTGAGTGGCCAATGAGCTGGACATAAACAAGGAGTATTACTCATAGTGACTTAGAAGTAGTATGTAGTCATAGTGAGAGGCGCAGCAAGTTTAAAGATAACTTTATACTAACCGTTAATGCTCTATTTCAGGACCTGAAGAACCAGGTGATGACGACCAATGTCTGGGTGGAGCAGGCTTGGCATGACTACAAGCTAAAGTGGAACCCTGAGGACTACGGCGGGGTGGACACACTCTACGTGCCGTCGCAGCACATCTGGCTGCCCGATATTGTGCTATTTAACAAGTGAGTTTGTACTACATAAAAGAAATGTTATTGTTGTAACCTTAAAAGATATTTATAATGTATATGTTATATTTTTATAACTTAATGACATTCTCACGTCAGCGCCTTCATGAGACGAAAATAGTCCTCATGTGCCTGAAAATGTGCTTTAAAAACCTTCGGCCTTCACATTTGTCTTCATGGCGGTTTCCAGGCTAGCTCTGCCATTTGACTATAAGACGGAAATAGTTTGAGAAGCCGGATATATCTTGGTTGTACTTTTAAATGTTCTTACATATATTCGATTGCATGACAGTATGTCATTATGTCCTTTCGATTGATTGGGAAAGAGTAAATATCAGATTTATTTTTAGCATTTATTGTAAAGATATTCGTACTTCAAAAGGTTGCTTTTTCTGTGGTTTCTAATAATAATTCCATTGGATCGGTGAAATGTTCTTAAAAGACTAACTATATTTAATATTTTCAATCTCACGACAACCCAAATAAGAAGATACGTTTTCAAAATTTCATTCACATTTGTCAAAAACGGAAATAGACTTGCGGCATTTAACTTTGTTTCTTTAGCGCCGATGGCAAGTACGAAGTGACCCTGATGACCAAGGCGAGCCTCCGCTCCACCGGCGAGGTCATCTGGAAGCCGCCCGCGATCTACAAGTCCTCGTGCAAGATCAACGTCGAGTGGTTCCCGTTTGACGAGCAGAACTGCGACATGAAGTTCGGCAGCTGGACCTACGACGGCCACCAGCTGGACCTGAAGCACATCAGCCAGGAGCGGGGCTCCAACGTGGTCAAGGTGGGCATCGACCTGAAGGAGTTCTACCTGTCGGTGGAGTGGGACATCTTGGACGTGCCGGCGACCCGGAATGAGGAGTATTACGTGCCGCAGCATGCGAGTGATGAGGATGATGAGGACGCCATCAGGGAGGCCGAGGACGACCCGGAGGCGCACAAGGGGCAGCTGCTCACCGGTGAGTACACAAGGACACCAAAGAGTGACTTCTTGACTTCAAATTTGATGTTTTAGAGCTGTATATTGTAGCTATGTGGCTGAGGTTTTTAAGTCATTGAGTTATACGAGTATGTATCGTAGTGATGAACAAAATTCTAGATGACATAGCTACGTAATTATCCGCTAAACTGCATTTTTTAGTTCACATATATTCTAAAGATTAGACGTCTAAGTCATGCCCAAATGGTAATTCAAAAAGCTTATACTTATTGGTTTTGAATTCATCGCTTAAAATATATTCGTACTCATGCTTTTTCACAATTACGAAACATTTCCAAAATAGAAATACAACCTCCCATCCCCAGAGAAACGTTCAAATTGTAGCCTAAAGAAAATAGTACATTATTTAACAACAACCTTGATATGAAAATGTCACCTTTACTTGTAAAAAAGTATCTCCAGGAAAACAATCACAAACGTACGACGGGACATTACCTCTTTAAACACGTACTTCCATCGAGCATATTTATCTAACCCCATAACAATTATAATACACAACGTGGGCGTGTTGTCCACTTCAATTAAACAGCTTAATTCTGAGGACTCTATTTCCGTTGACGGATGTACTCTCCATTCAAACGAATATAAACCCACTCTAGACACACTCAATCTGTCAAGTGAGGAGAGAAACATATACGAGTGCAGTTTTTGACCTCAATGGGAGGTTTGAAATCCTCGTACTCTCTGAACATACACAGATGGCAATTGCTCTCTTCTATTACGCGTGAAAGCCTAGCTATTACGAAATGCTTGTGTAACGTTTTCTCCTTGTTATCTAACGCTGCAGACATCACCTTCTACATGACGCTCCGGCGCAAGACGCTCTTCTACACGGTGAACCTCATCATCCCATGCGTGGGAATCTCATTCCTCACGGTGCTCGTGTTCTACCTACCATCAGACTCGGGAGAAAAGGTAATTAATGAACATAAAAACTTCAGGTATGTGAATAGTACGGAGCCTAAAAATACACGTATGATGTACCAAAGATAGCAACATCCCACTCATATTGTAAACCAATGCTATGAAGATATTGCTAGACATCGTTTACTTGTTGTACTGTAATGAACCCGGATTTCTATCCATTAGGATAAGTTCTACACACAAATTTGGTAATGTGCTGCGCCAGAACTTGTTAATGTAATTGCGAAACCTTCCTCGTGCTGTTTATAGTAGTAGAGTCCAACCCTAACACAACGATATAAAGATTTTGACACAACAATATGTACTAGGATGAAACTGCCATTTGAAATTCAAGTACGCTACTTAGCAAAGCAGCTTAAAAGACTTAACAATGAAATGATGCTTATGAAACTATTTTCTACATGTGGTTCCGGTTACAAATCCGCGTATGTTCTAAACCATTCATCTCCTTATATCGCATGGCAGCGGTACATTTTTAAACACTTTATGCACTCTAGCTCTAATGTTTGCCTTTAGGTGACCCTGTGTATCTCCATCTTGCTGTCACTCACCGTCTTCTTCCTGCTGCTGGCCGAGATCATCCCGCCGACGTCCCTGGCCGTGCCCCTCCTCGGCAAGTACCTGCTCTTCACCATGATATTAGTCACGCTATCCATCTGTGTGACGGTGGGGGTGCTCAATGTGCACTTCAGGTATGAAGAGATTACGATTAAGGTTAATCAGTCATTGATTTACGCCAAGAAAGATTTGGTCATTTTTATGGAACTAATTCATGGTTTCAGAAGTCCAGACACAACAAACCCTTGCAACCTTGCAAGGTGTAGTTTTGAACTGTTCGGTGCTTTCCACAGAAGATCTTGGCCCCCATATTGCCATATTTTATAGAGAACCTAGCATCTGCTCCAGATGTACTCTCCTCAAAGGATAATGATAAAATGCCTCAAGGCAGGATTTAGATATAATGATTCCAATTGATTAATTATGATGTAACAAAGAGGAAATGATGAGAATTAGACATCTCGATTGAAAAATTGGCGAAAGAAGATAAAACCTAAAGTACGCAAAATTGCTAACAAAAGCAATCGTAATGGAGAAACGTCAGTCTTGTATTTCTAAGTAGGAAAAAGGAAACGTACAATCGGACCATAGAGTGCTAAAAGACAAATGAGTTGGAAATAGCAACACTAAGAAGAAGAAAGGTATCAACAAAGATCACTTCGTGCGACTTCTCAATGATCAAAGTACAGTCCGATAACCTTAAAAGGTGATTCAATTCCGTTACAGTTATTTTTACCATCCTCAGATTTAATATGTCAAAACTTGTACTCTCGTCTTTCTCAGGTCTCCTTCCACGCATCGAATGTCGCCGTGGGTCCGGAAGGTGTTCATCGTGCTGATGCCCAAGATCCTGTTCATGCAGCGGCCGCACTACATCCCGAGGTACTCGGCCGAGCCGCCGGAGAAGATCCCGAGGGAGGACAGGCTGTGCGAGGATACGTTGACATCTTGCAAGTAAGTATTAGAAAACAGATGGTTGAGAAAGTGTTAAAGGAAGCTCCTATGTATTTTTGGTTCACCTAATTCGACAGAAGTCGGCCTATGCAGTGTATGGATAACCTTTACCAACAATAAGATGCTCTTTATTTGATACTTATATACAATACCTATTGACATACGTTTGTGCAAAAAGAAATAAAATGAACGAGACAATGTACTTTATCTTCAGACTATACGAGGAAATCTGTATTATCTAAAAGTTACGGATTTCATTTATGTCTGTACCATAATTACGACGCAACACACTTTTTATCCCACTCCATCAGGATGGAAAGAAAAGATTGCCCATTTATATTCAGTGTGACCGAAAAGTACTTTCGAGAGGTGGTTCCAAAAATAGCCCTAGACAGGTCTTCGCTCTCTCAGTATGGGGAAGCATATAAAAGTATAAAGATTAAATCTGATTAGGCCCTTTGGGAATTACATATTCCTCCAGATTAGCTATTCCTCATTGAAATAATGGTTTGCTAGGGATCTTATTAGGAAGTAATGACAGTTTAATACTCGTTTATAAAAGCGCGTTCTCCTTTTCCTTTTGCAGCAGCACTCTGCGCCATAATAAGCCGAACGGACACTTGGGATCTGACAAGCACTGGGATGGGGGTAAGTACACTTACGAGGGCAACAAAACAAACGAATTCTCAGGAAGTCTATATTTGGAAAAGAGTGTGTTTATAAAATGTAGGCAACAGTAGCGTACCTTAAATTTGTACGTAGTTGAGTTAAGCCTTTTTTCCGGTTGGCAGCCGGGAAAACACACGAAATTTGCAGTTCTAATTAAAAAGCTATTCCTGTTCCAGATACTGACTGCACCTCCCATTGCCACCACCACCCTCACCTGACGGCGCCCCCGGCCCCCGATTGCACCAGCCACTGCCACCACCACCCGCACCTGGGCGGCAGCGTGGCCAACGGGCACGCCGGCCACTGCAACAGCATCCACGCGGCCAAGTCGGTGTCGCCGCAGCACGCGGCGGCCGCGGCGGGCGGCAAGGAGCAGCGCCAGCCGCTGAGTCAGGTGGCGAGCGCGCTCAAGGGCGTCGAGTTCATTGCCCAGCATATTAAGAAGGCGGACAAGGACACCGAGGTAAGATCCGTTTGCAGGTCGATGGAGGTATAAAGTTTACAGGGGATGTGGGTGTGCGAGTGTTTATAAATATAGGAAATGCTACTGCTTTAAGTATATGCGGTGTAGTCAAACAGTGCATGCAAAGTGATTGAATACTGATATAAATTTACTACATACACAACTATGCATACTTTTGTGTTCTAACAAAACTTTACTAAAACCAAGTTAAGTCATAATTAAACTGATTCACACAGTTAATTAAGACAAAAATCCACATTATGTGATATTTATTTGGATCTAAAGTTTGCAAGTACACACGGAAATTCTAAGACCTCCTTGAATATAGCACATACAACTTCGGGTATGGCTGATAGTGATACTCCCTTAAATGCAAACACAGATGAAAGTACGGTTGCTTCTACAATCTATGGATTCCCTTTCGAAATTTGTGCCTTAAGTGGTTTATACGTTCCGGATGACCATTTTACCTCATTCTCTATGATAACATTAAATGTAAACATCGCAATGAAGCTTGTTTGTAAAATGTAGCACCCTGTCACAACTCGAACATCGATGTGGCTCGTTATATGGTTAACTTTCAGTGTTGAAATATGCACCCCCTTACGGAATATCATATTTTTTCATCCAACTCATCACACATTGTACTTTGAAAATGTAGGTTTATAAGCAATAAAGAGTAAAATGCTGCCGGCTATTAGGTCAATTTACTCTGTTCTAAAATAAGACAATTGCAAAGCAGAGATTAGCAGCATTATTAAAACTAACTACAGAGTTAAATGCTGGCAACTTAACTCATTCCAATGAATTAGATTCCTAAGAAACAGGTTGGTTGACCTTTTATCTTTGTCCGCAAGAAACACAAGGAAGACCGCCTACGTACCTTAGAGTACATAACAAAATTTAATTCAAACGAAAACAGTAAGGCTTCCTGAAATAAGGAATCTCGACAAATTGATCTAGTCATCCAAAAACATTCATCTCATTTCATACTCATATGTCTGCATTACTAGCGCATGCGTACGTACTATATTGGTTGCAAGACCGTTGCATTCTCACATATATATTAATCATTATTACTGCTACTATTAATACTGCTACTACTGTTGCTGCTGTCACTACCGACACACCATAGTAGAAATGTCTCTCTTCCTCACTTATATATGAATGAAACGTATTAACTAATATGTGCTAAAATACGAAAAATGCCTCTTGAAACCAGCCCGGATCCCTGTCTCCTTTCCTCTCTGCCTTGACACTACTTCTCCACCGGCAGAGGTCTTCTTCCTCCTTCCTTCTCTCTCTCTCTCTCTCTCTCCCAAACACTCACTCTCCTTAACTGGTCACTTCAACCGTTGCATTCCCGCTCTAGGTCATTGAGGACTGGAAGTTTATCGCCATGGTGTTGGACCGCCTCTTCCTTTGGCTGTTTACCATTGCGTGCCTCAGCGGCACGGGTGGGATTATCCTACGCGCACCGTCACTCTATGACATGAGAGAGCCAATTGATGCGCACCTAACGGAGATCCCCTACTACAACATGAAATGAAAGGGGGAGAAGATACCCCACCAACCCCTATTGCTTTCCATATTATTGGCAAATATAATTCAATATCTTTTACTATACAAGAGCAAAAAACCTGCTGGAAATACTGAAGATCTTTTCTTGCATGAACTATAACTAATTATCTCCTGGTCTGAACAACTGTGTCGCCCTAAACTCACTCACTCTCACTTCCCAAAATGTGCATCTTGGATGAGTCAGCAAGACTGTGCAGTGTCTGTTGTGGTCGAGAATGCTCTTGTCAGCGTGAGTAAATATCATGAGAAAGAATCATCATTATCGGCGTGCTTAATTTAGTATCATTAAATGAGTGTTGAGTGTGTAATATCCTAATCCCTGTAATGTTAAGGTAGTTGTAAACTCCCCTCCCTGCTGCATGTTCTACTTTTAAGCCCTCCTGCATGTTTATATATCCGTGTTAACACCTCTATTTGCTCCCTCACGTTCGCTTTTTAAGTTGCGCATAGTGACAATTTTAGGGGACGAACAATTCGCATGTTCCTGGGATTGATGAAAGGTATCTACATCGGTTCAGAGAGGTTAATATTGTCAGTCTAGGACGAATCAAGTGTGTTCAGAGATCATCATGTCATGTAGGAAGCAGCTCCTTGTTATCAAATATCATCACTCTTTGCCCACTCTCATCTAACTTCTCTTTGCAGTGATTTTGTAACCCCTATTATTGATCCCTCAATATTATTAACGATAATGTGTTCAATCTCTTTTGACTCTATTAATCTTATTAACTCTTGCCAATTCCCCTCTGGAGTCAGAGTATATCCATTTTTACAACCAACCCATAACAACCGTATTCTCGTACATACATCTTCCTCTCGAGTTCTCTCTTCCCCCATTTTTGCCATTTCTCCGCCTAGAAACAACCTTTTAACCATACTAAAACTATACTACTATATCCCGTTTTTACCCCGAGAATATATCTTCTTGACTTCTCCTCTTATCAGACAGAATACATACATTTATACCTTAAAGAGTGCTGTTAACAGTGTTTCACCATTGCAGGAAATTGAGGACTGGAAGTTCTGCGCCATGGTGTTGGACCGCCTCTTCCTGTGGCTCTTCACCGCGGCGTGCCTCAGCGGCACGGCCGGTATCATCCTCCGCGCACCGTCACTCTACGACATGAGAGAGCCAATCGATCAGAGGCTGTCGGAAATTAAATTTGTCAAGGTTTGAAGAAGAAGATTTCCGGAAATAAATCACAATTGGTGTTGTTTTGCATGCTCACTGCTCGCTCAGAAGTACTTACAGGAAGTCAAGTGACAAGATTAGGACCCAGGAAATATATATTAATGTAATCAAAATGCTTCCCTTTACACCCCTTGCTCATGTGGAATATGTAGAAGAGAAAATAGAATAAAATATTATACTGGAGAAAACGTTAACACTTGGCCAATTGGACGTACGTTGCTTTCTTACGGAGCGACGTCACAAGATTATCGCAGATTATTACCAAAGTACTTCCTAATATCGTATCCTGGGGCAACAAGTATTCCTTTGCCTGAGGCGTAAATATCCCAGATATCTTAATTTGTTACCGGTAAAAGATTTCTAGAACGCCACTTTCAGCGCCAATATTTCCCCCTTCTTCGAGGATTACTCATGAACATACAAGAGTGATTACTTTACTTCCTCCATTACAAGGGCTTGAATTGGAGTGAGTTTTGACTAATTGCTCGTCTATGCCTAAAAATTTCAAACGGAAATGGACTTTGGTAAACTTTGTAGTGCACCTTCAAATAGGTTATGATATCGTGGTCTAACTAAATTTTTAGATCCAGCTGGGTACATTTGGGTTAACATTTCGATAGCCAAGTCCAAAAAAAAATCTAGACCCAGAATTTCTTGCCAAGTCCAAACGGGTTCTAGGCTAAAGTTGCTTACATCTTAAATACCATGATTTCCTCCTCCACGTACCTGTAAATTATATGCATAATGACGGCAATGGAACCCTGAAGTAAATACTTTATTTACTTCAGGCTTCCATGTGACGGCATAATCTGTTACACGGCTCAAGGAGTAAGCAAGCAATCTCTAGAATGATTCGAGACACTATCATACAGCTTTATTCTCATTCTTCATCTTTCAAGCCTTAAAATCGTTATGTGAATACAATTATGCTCCTCCTCTATTGGTCGACGGGCTGCTCGCCGGGAGGTGCAATCCCAACATTGTCGACCTGCGGATGGGGGAGTTCGGCACCATTGCCATCGCCGTGACCGTTATTAGCATCCGCCGCGCCATTGTTGGCCCTGGAAGAGAGGAAATGAATGTTATATCATGTCATACACATTCAAATATTATGTACAGACATGAGCATGATTTTAAAGGACTCTCCAGTCTGACTGACCGCTTTTGAGGATGGCTCACCCACGCAATGTGACACGGCCCACGCACTCAATTAAAACAATAAAAGTCATTTTAAAAAGGTGTCATTGAACCAAGAGATCTCAATGAATGAAAGTGTACCTTTGCCTTTACGGGATATGAGTTCAACGGAACACATCAAATGACTATCATATATATGCTTAACATTTGGCTTACATTTCTGTCAGTGAAATGAGTCGCAATTTGCCCGATATCTTTTTAAGTTACTACATACAAGATTTGACGGTATTTTCAAGAGAATTAATTAAGACGTGACTGATCACATTCCCAAAAATCATAAGACCATTTGACAATATTTGACGCATTTTAAACGCATCAGTGACGCTGGAAAACTTCCGCTCTCTTTCTACTTTTGGAAGCTCTCCCTTCGTGCTTTCATCTGGTGTCATAAAGTATAATATCTCCGCCGAAGGGCTTTCGAGGCGCTCTCCTCCCAATCGGACAACGTACTCTCATCGGGTTTAAAGAGAAAACCGCGCCAAACGACGAGTGGGTTCGTGGAAAGGAAGAATCACCTTTGTGGCCAGATCATGTTCAGAATACATTGCAGCGTGCAGGTGAGCGGACACATTAAGAGGTGTTGAAGCACAAGCGACCTCAATCAACGAAGAAGAAGAAGTATACCTGCCGATGATCAAGGAGGGGGCCTAAGGATTTCGATTCTATGCTAATTTTAAACAAAAGTCCATGCGCGAGCACGAACACCGTTACCGAAGAAAAAGAATGCATCGTTGTCACCAGTTGCTCGCCACTCCAACTCATGACCATGTGAGCCCGCTCACATTATAAAGATAGGCAAAACTCTCAACATGTTCAGCACCTTGGCCCTGGTGACGGCGACAGCCATGCTGCTGTCCCTGGCTGAGGCCAACCACCATCTCAATGAGACGTGCATGGAAGCAAGGTTCTCCAGGCTAGCGGGCAACGTTGAGAACAAGTTCAAGAATCTGTACGAGGCGAGGGAGTTGCTGGACGCGCGGTTGGAGTCCGTGGATGACTTTCACAATCTGGAGGTGCTGGCCCTGTGGCGGGAGGCCAATATCGACACGGGCATCGCAAAGGCGCTCAAGCAGACTCTGCAGATCAATGGTCGGAATCGGATCATCGATGCCAGGGATGAGGTGATCGAAGACATTTCTGACACGGTTTTCCTCGACCAAATTGTGGAGCTCGATTTAGCAGCGCGGATGACAAGAAACCGGATCGATGGCGAGCTCTACTTGACCGTGGACGTCAATGACTCAACAAGTTGCAGCTACAAGCTCAGCTCTCACGTGGATCACGGAGTGGTGTTTACGGATCCAAACTGGAGCTTCTTCCGCTTCAGCCCGGACGGCAATTAC
>LR137153.1:0-16094 GCA_900659605.1 Tisbe holothuriae | reverse complement strand
TTTAATATCAATAATTTTTACGAGCTTCCTTCTCCAAATTGATGAAGAAACGAGTCAATAATGGAGGTGGTGTCAGCAAGCAAAAAGTGGGCTGAGAAACGTGTTAAAGAAGAAGCGCTTTGATCGTACCTCTAAAATGTTTGTATTTTGCGCTAAAAATGGTTCACCTCTTTACTTAAAACCTCTTTAGGCACTATTTGCTTGTTTAGGAAGTGTAGAGCAAAATGTCGAATTGAAGCAAAAATAGGGGCCATTAGCTTATCTGATGTAGCATGGGATCAATTAATAAATTTAGTATTTATGTGATGCATCAAATATCTGGTATATAGTAGAGCTAAGGCACCTTCTAGAATATATTATGGCTAAACTTATCACTAAAACAGTCAAAATATGATAAAAATCAGATGAATGTTAAATCAAGTAATAAATTGCTAATTTAAATGTCTCATTCACGCTTAGATACATGAGCTGCCTGGCCTATCTATGGATCAAGAACGCCACATGCATATTTGGAACGTACAAATGTTACATTTATTTCAAAATGCCATATTTTGAATCATAATAACGAACTTTTTGACAATGGCAGCGCAGGCTTGTGGTAGAATTTAAACCGAGAAAGGATAGCATCAGCAGCACATTTTACTGTCCGGTGACCTCCGTGAGCATACTGGACATTCTGTTTCCTTCAGTTTCAAAATATATTGATACAATTAAACCTTAACGTTATGGGTGGATCTTAGATAAAATAAGATTTATTAGGTACATGAAGTGGGTTTATATACCACTTTGAACCCTATATAATTATGACTTCAAAGACATTAAGCTATGTTACCTGCGGGTCATGTGTCCTGACCATCCTCCTGATCATCTGATCCATCTTGATCACCTCCTTCTGGATCGACCTCAGCCGCACGTACTGAGGGTAGCTCACGTGCATGCCCATGAACTCAACACTACTCCGCTTCGGCATGACAGGGTTCACATCTTCAACTGAAAATTAAACATTATATTAATAACGGCCACTTATCAAGTACTCAGTACTCACCTTCGTCAAAGAGGTCCATGGCCATGGAAGCCTCCACCAGCACCATGGCTGAGACCACAGCCAAGAGCACGCTCCGCCATGAGACCTGCATGATGTGTGGTTACCTCTATAGGATTCGGTGTCTAGTTCGAGAGTTTGCCCGTCACTGTCGTACAAACCCTGGGTGCACGCGACCTTTTATATCAGCTAATGAGGCTTAGATTTCGCTGGCTGTGTACTGTTAATAAAGCTATATCTGTCTGTTGTCGTCCTGGGATGGGAATAAGCTTGTCTTTACTCTGCTGCCAATCGGCTCAAAAGGTGAAGAGAGAAAGAAAAGAAGGGAACTCCCCGAATGGCTTTTTGGCCTGTTGCTTCTTCCTCTTCTATTTCCACTCTTCCTTCCTTCCCTCCTGAACCTTTCTTTCTATCTTTCTTCTTCTTCTTCTTCTTCCCTTCACACCTACTCCCAAGAGAAGGAGAAAAGAAGAACAAGACAACAGTTTGGTGGAACAGCTCACCGGAAATTGCACTTCTCCCCAATTTTGCAACAAAGGCCAGCTCTAACCAGTGCTAGCAAAATATAACTACAGAGTTCTTAAATCATTGCCATGGACAAACTCCAGAGCCTAGACTGTTAAGCTTTGAACCGGCAACTGTCAAACGGCTTAAACTTGTGTCCCAGGAGCATTTCCCCCCTTTCGTCCGTCTTGCGTCTCCACCTCTTATTTTTTTTCTGTTAACACACAATAGAGAAGAAAGATAGAGGGAGAAGGCTTGACGCCCTCGCAGTTCGCACACGCTCTCCGCCGCCACTTGGATCTGTCTCTCTCAAACCTTCTTCGTCATACGTGCCCTGCAAGGCCACTTTCATAGGTCATGCTCAAGTTTCAATGGGAGCTCGTTAGCGGTGGTGGAGTAACTTGAAGACGATTTATTGCGGCTATTTTTAGAGTCTCCTGTATCCATGCATGATGGATTCATGGTCATCAGTCTTGTAGATCAGCAGTTAAGTGGCTTGATGGCTTTTGGATGAAAATGGACCCCAGAGAGAGAGATGAACATCAAGGAAATATAGAATGATCTATTGAAGAGATATGAAAGAGGAGTCAAAGGAATAAAAGCCTTTTTCGAAATGGAAAGATCATTTTTCCTGATGGGGCCTAGACGTCTAAACATGAATGTCAGATAATGTCCTACCGTCCATATCCAGTAAAGTGTAGATATATCATTGTTTTCTTATGTGGAGGTCCCATGGGAGTGTCTGTGACATTGGGTGGGGGAGGTGAAAAAAGACCATTTCTATATCTGGATTAGAGACATTAAAGGAGGTGCAACGAAAAAGTAAATCTATTGAATGAGGGCTCCTTAACCCTGGATAATGTACTTTAATAGCTTCTGTTTTAATGCGAAATACAGCTAGTTCTTATTGGCATCTTTATATGCAGTTAGTTAAAAAACTAATATGAGCAGGACTGCATAATTTCTACATTCAATATATCGTCCAGGAAATTGATATATTGAAAATAGGAAGTAAGTTCTTCTCTGATAACGGTGACAGGTAGTGATAACAAATATGAGTTACACATTTGGGACGTGTACGCTCTTTAAAATAGCTTCGTTTTTTTTGCACTTGGAACACTCTTGGAAACAGCACTGTTGAATGTATGTATTTGGCTGTTTTACAGTGTATATGCAGTGTATTATTTCATATAAATCAGTGATCAATGCAGTACACAGTACTATATCAAATTTTGAGGTGCTTTATACCATTATTAAACTTACAGCCAATATAGCGTACGAGTATACGACGTAATCATTATGATTGCTGCATGAATTGATATAATATTTACTATTTTTGACTGACAAATAGTTTGTGTTACAGAATAGAAGAAATAATTGTGGGCTCGAGTATCATATCCGATATCGAGTTTTTAATCGTTTGTCCGTGACTACCAAGTTTTCTTCTGAAGTTGTTTTTCAGTCTGGTATGCACACTAAATTTTTTGCCTTTGTCGCTCCTATTTTCTATACTATATTTAAAAATATACTATATTGTTCACTATAACAGTTGCAAAATATTAATTATTAATGTTGGTGTCATCGCAATAAGTGTGCCTTTTATACCCATATTTATAGTAAAACATTGTGATATAATATTTATTTTTATGGAAAGGTTGCGTGATACGGCAAAAGCAACTATCGATGGAAATGGCTTTCTAATGCTGTATTATTTTTTGTACATACTCGACTCTTTTTACCCGTTGTCAAATAAATGAATATATATTTTACTTCTATGGTCATTGTTAGTACTAGATAAAAAGTATAATATCAATGTCAAAAACAAACGTCGTTTAAAAGACACAACCAAAGCAAGGCAATTTCCTTCCCATTCCCATTATTTGAGATAATTCATTGCCAATTGTAATTCCCATTCCGTTTCTAATTCGCCGAGCGTCATAAAACTCTTTCCTGTTGTTGTTATGGGCTCCGAAATGAGGTAAACATTAAGCGCCTCCGATAAACAAGCAATTATACCTCCAGTTACATTGGTGGGAATGGCTTTTTCAGATGTAAAGCTATTCGTTATGGCTCATGGAGAAAATCACAGAAAGAGCGAGAGAGGAAGAGAGGCAATGAAACGGACGGAGATGATGCTATGAGCTGGGTTTGAAATACAAAATGCATAGAATATAACAAGGGATTTTATCATTTTAATGAGAAGGAAAAGACGTACAACATATATTCATGAATCATACATAAATTTAAATTCCAGTAACAAAACAGATCCTAAATTGAATCTTGTTTTGTAGTATACAATGAAAGTAGAGAGACTCCACACTTTACTGCCAACAAGTAGCAATAACATTTCTGAGTGATGTGTAATCAATAGCTTGTAAACTGGTCATCATATGGCAATTTCAAGACATCATGCGGGGGTTTCTTCTTCCCCCCTTTTTCATCCCTCAACTACTTGTCCCCCAGTCTCAAGGGAGAGCAGCAGCGAGCTCAGCAGCAGCAGCCACTTTCAGATTCCGCTCGAGTCCGGCTCATTTTCCGACATCGAAGAACACATAACAAAAAAGGGGACAAAAATCGTCCATAGGGAATTAATTTTATAGAAAAGTAATGTACATTGAACCTGTAGAGCTTAAAATTGCTCTAAGACTAAACACAACACTATGAGAGACTTGCAAGGGTTGGGTTTCCGTCTAAGAAGTTTTGGAAGCTAGGCAAACTTTGTCTTCTTCTTCCAAAACTCCCCTTGTATGAAAAACTTTTCCCTCCCTCACTCTTACAAAGTTTTACCCTTCCTCGTATCGATCGGCGTCCGTGTGCCCAGCCGGGCGCCCTTCCACCACCAGCCCGCCACCAACTTCTTCGTCAAGTAGGCCAACGACCATGCAAGGGATGTAAAAACTTTACCCATTCCGGCGACTATTCTTATGCTGCTCTCCTCTCTGGAAAAAATGCCAAGAAACTTTGACGGAGAAACCCAATCTAGACAAAAGAGTGTTCGAGGAAAGACAGAAGACTGAAGCTCTGCTGGAAATGTGCTGTAAAATGTGGTTCCCACAGCACAGTCAAGCTTGCTAAAAGCGCCTTTCCTTTTTTATTTTGCAATCAAGGTGTTGTAAAACAAAAGGGAGCAATTTGCAAGCACATTTCATCTCATTAGCAAAAAAGGGGAGCAGAAATAGTAAAATATGCCACTTCTAGCTGAAAACAAAGCTATTTCAGATAAGTACACTGCATATGACTGAATACGATATAACCAATGAGATGGACACGTACAAGATAGAGGGGAAATATCAACACTTTTACTATATGCCAGATTGAAGCCATTCAATTTCCGCGGTTTTAGTACTAGTAGCTGTTGCATATGGAGGCAAAAGGACCCGCGCTGTTTTATTGGCAGTGACAGCGAGACCCACGAGGTTTCGTGACCAAGGCTTCATTGTTTTAGCGATATTTCATCTCTATCTTACTGTCCCCCTCATAGGATATAACCCTTACTGTATCCCAAAAGCTTCATTGTATCATTTACATGTTCTCATTGAACCTTTTAATGTCCCCAAAATTAGATTGTCCCATGTCTCATATTGCGCCCTTATATCAGTGTTGTAAATCTTAACTCGCTACAGGTCATTATACGAAACCCTCCTTCTCTTCGCTATCTCCATACGACATTGCCACAGTGTCATCCTTAGGGCGCTCCAGAAAATGGCTCTTTAAGCAGGGGATAGGTTTCCAAAACAATTGTGTCATAGATCATACTCTTAATTGCATATGCAAGTCTGAATGGACCATGATAGTGAGAATAGACATGATATGATGATAGGAATGTGTGCTCCTAATGTTTTAGGAAACCTAACCCTTCCATGTGGGTACTTGTATATGTGCTCCTCTTCATCCCCTTGGCACCCATTGCCATTTACATACGCTGCTTAGATGGCACAATTTGGGGGCTGCCGTTCAAGTACTCCTTGGGGAAGGATGAAGCCAGAAGGAAGAAGGGGGATCGCGATTTAAAAGATACTTTTTATAATATTTTTATTTTCGACTTGTCATCTTGGATGAAAAGGAGGACGGGAATGTGTGCATAGAGGAGAGACCGTTCATTCGTTTGAGCCGATTTTAATTAGCAGTGTTTTGTACAGCAGGGAGGAGGAAGAAGACAAGCCAAGTGGAAGGACGATAAGGCTGATGGCAGGCGTACCGAAAAGAAGAGAAGAGAAGAAGGGTATTCTTCCCCCTTTCGAGTTTGAGTTGGCATTTGACAATCAGGAATTCGCAGCAGGATTTGAGATTAGAAAGCTTTAAAGGCGCCATCGAAGGAGGAAGAAAGAGGATCAACCAAGAAGCAAATGAGAAATTGCTGATTCGAAAAGGAAAACAAATAATGGGGATAGATGAGTTATATCGAATATAGCTGGATGGAATAATGCCACGTTTATAATGCCATAAAAAGTATTAAAGAGCAGCATTTAATCTGCAATAATGCAATAATCGCTTCCTGACTGTTCTCATTTCCTATATGAAATATCACAGCTTCGTGACATTATTTAGGCGAGAAAAATGTCTAATAAACGGTAACATTTAACAAGTGCACCGTCTAACTTCCTCATTTGCACATATTGCAAATAACATTTCATGCCAGCTCAAACACGAGTGGTAATATTCGCTTTAAGAGCAAGTCTCTTCAGTGCAAAACTTTGGCAAAAGTTTTCTATACGACCAAAGACTGAAAAGTGTCTTTTGCTTTTTTTGTCCCTCTTTCTCCAAAACTTCATCTTCTTCAATGTTTTCAAGGTTTTAACAACTTCCGGTCATATCAACTTTCCGGCCTTGTCAACTTTTCCGATGCATCTCTTGTTGTTGCACGGTATTTTGATTAAATTTGGGTCTATTAAATAACTATTAGCACTCTATGATGAGTAGTATGTACATTATGGATCCATTAGCAATGCTTCATTGATCATATTCAACCTTCTTCTCTTTCATCATTGACAGAAATAGAGGAGGAGGAAAAAGTGATTTTCCGCACCATGCTCACTTTTCAAGGGTTGCCATTTCTTCTTCACTGTACTTCAAATATAGCAGATGTTTTATATATAATATAAAACAGCTTTGAATAATGGCATCCCTGACTGCTCCCTTTTGAACTTCCATTCATCAATTAACTTTCCCTGCTCCGAAATGGAAGAGCAGCAACATTGATTCAAAAGCATTTCCTCCTCCTCAGCTCAGCTTGTTCTTTCTCTTCCTCTACCTGATCAATATTTCATACAACGTTTGATGGGTTTGGGTGTATGAAGAAGAAGAATGTTATACGTGTGAGGAAGAGAGATTGAACAAACAGAGTGCATAACATTGCCTCAAACCCCTACAACACTATCAACTTTTGCAGAAAATCAACTAAACCTCGAAAGCACTTCATCATGAAAGCAGCTTCTTTTTGGACATGCCAACAAAAGAAGAAGATTCTTTCGTCGTTGCAACCCCTAAATCATTTGTCTCCCTTGCAAGATGTTACGGAAAGCGGGATCCTTTTCTTGTCACCAGCAGCAGGGGAGATTGTGGCTTTGTTGTTTTTTATTTCAAAGTGAGGGCGTCACACACGGTGTGTGGTACAATTTGAGTAATTAGTTCGGAGGAGGAGGGAGCCGTGGCTCGGAGGAGACTTCTTCCGAGCAGACATTGTCATCATCAAAGACAACCCGCAGCATCAAACACACGCGACAAACCAGGATCATGATGGCAACATTTGGGCTGTAGGGATGACATTTTGAAACATTTAACATGGATATAGCTATCGAAAGAGCGTTCTAATTAACAATTGCATTAACTAAATGGCAACCCTGATGGCAAAGGCTTTTTTGCTTCTTTTGATCCCCTTTTTTGTCTTTGCCTTTTCTTTCTCCATCCAGACTGGTGCACCTTCTTTGAGAGAGACCAGAAATGAGGTCTTATTTGGAATGGAAAAGCACTTTATTCGGTTTAGAGCAGACATTGGATCTTAATGAAATGGGCAAAAATAGCAGTCTTGAACCATTTCAACGATATTTTTCCTCCTCTTAATTTTACGACGTTTTTCTTTTAATGAAGCTTTCTTTTTATTATATAACAACCTCGTCGGCAGGAAGGAAGCAGCAGTATCTTACAGCCAATTTGAGATTAACTCAGTTCTTTATTCTGCTGCTCCAACCCCCGAAGAAGAAGAAGAAAAACCTCTTTCCTGTGTAAAAAGCTTTTTACGAAAGGAGGCGAGTCCGTCGTTCTTAGGAGATGATGCTATCCATTTTTAATTACCCTGGCTGAGGAAGAAGAAGAGCTCAGAGGGGTTTAATGACTACTCTACTACGTGGAGTGACTCAGTGCCATATTCTCAAAAAAAGGCTAACCAGATGTTTTGGGTCTGGAACCCCTTTTCGATCCTGACAAGCACGTTTTGTCTCTTCTTTTTTGCTTTATCAATATTCAAACAAGGTGTCATCTTACAACCTCTGATCGAGTTACGGGTATTATTACCGGTTCACATGTCACGTTGCCTTAGACAGCCAGTTATTTATTATGATGATTGCGTGAGCGACAGTTACGGCGGCGGCGTCTGGAAAAGAAGGGAATTGTTTTCGGCCAATTTGATCGATTGGTTTTCGCTTACATATGAATTGAAATATGGGGACTTAAGTAGTCATATGCATAAATCCCTCGAAATTGAATTGAAAGGGAATGGGTTCAAAACCTCTGTGATTGAAGTAGAACACGGGTTAAGAGCACATATGTGGTCTTACACTCAATGATTGATATTCTGTGGTAAAAAGTGACCAATCTTCCTCTAGTCTTATACTAAAGAAAATTGAAACATTTTATCGCTTTCAAATCCATATTTGAATGATATTTCTATGTTTCTGAAACCGCATTGACACGTAAAAGGGTTCTTCGCCCTCCTCCTCCTTCTCTCAACTCAGTCTTAGACAGACGGATCTCAAGTCCCAAGGGAAGCTGAGGAGAAGCACCGGATGCCATCTGAGAGGAGAAAGCACCAACCTCACAATTAGCAAATGTAGTCATAATAATAACTAAGACAAAAGGAGGAAGCTTTAAGATGAAGGATGCAAACACAATGGGAAGAAAGAGAATGCTAATAATGTAAGAAGTCTTCTTTGTTTATTTGCAATCAGAACAATCTTGATTAGCCAACTCAAACATCGAAATTGGGTTTGTCTTGGAAAGGAAAGAAGCATTTACAGCTCGTCGAGAATTAAGGGAAAGGCATTCAAGCGAGAAATTAGAAATAAACAGGATGATGCCATTTTTAACAACCTTTCTCTCCCACTCCAAATATGCTATTAAGAATGAGGACAGGAAGCCTCTTTAGGCTGAGTCCATATGGCGCCCTACATTTCCTCTCTCTCCCTTTGGCCTCTTGAAAAGAATGAAGAATCCACTCATAACACCCCATAAGGACAGCATAAACCTTTTCCGTCAATAGTCCTTTAGCAGGGTGAGCAATGAGTCCAACCAACTACTTCCTCCTCTTTTTCTACCTCCTTGCACCATGTGCTAAAACTTTTCAATAATGAAGCTGAGCCGCGACATATTGCGCTTTGGGTATGTCCTGGTGGTGGAAGCAGCGGCCATTTTGATTGAAGAGGGAACTCCACACATGGAACACACAACTCAGCTTCAATTAAGCTGATAAAATCGTCGTGCAAAGTGTGTGTGTGGCCCTCAGTCCCCCCTCCTGTGATGTGCTCAAGTGGGGAATTATGAACAATGGATTTAAGGGATGCCACTTTGAATGCAATAATGAGTAAAATATCAATTTAAAGGGTTCTATGTTCAATGAAAAGAGTGTCAAAATGGCATCCCTGAAATGAAAAGCTTTGAACGAAGTGTGAAAGCCTCTTCTGTGTATGGAGTCTTCTTCTAAGCTGGTGTGCCCCACTTCTTCTCCTTCTCTAATCTTCTTGCCTTGCTTGAGTGAGCAATTATTGCTGCTGCTACCTTCAATGCAGCCGGTCCCTGCTTTTCATATTATTATTGTTGATGTTATTAAAGGATCTAAATAGATTTTAGAAAGCTGAAATGAGCAAGCGAGGAAGATTTAGAGTGTTAATTTGACATCGCCGTTTTTAACGGTAGGAATATTCATATTTTTATGGCATCATTTCGATTCGCGAGTGCTGCCAATAATGAGAAGAAATAATAAATGGTACGACTATAAAAGAGCGAGAAAAGAAATGAAAAGTAAGAAGAATGTGTCTTGAGGCTCTTTTGCAGTTTCTATTCCTCGGATGGAACAACTATCATATTCCAGCACTTTGAGAATATGAGAAAGAAAGAAGAAGGAAATAGCGACCGCATTAAAATTCAAAAAGGGAAACATGACAATTATGAAAGAATAATTCAAAACTCTTTTTCATATTCAGCAGGTTGACACTGGGAGACAAAAAAGGAAGTCGAGGAGACTCCCCTCCTCCAAGGAAGAAGAGTGAGAGCACTAATGGGAGACATCAATTTCAGAGCGATTACGAACACCAGGAGGGGACGTTGGATGGGGACCGAGAAAAAGAGTTCAAAGAGAGATGTAGATGAAGATGCCTTTTCTTTCAGAGCAAATTACATTAGAGACCCCCAGGTTAAAGAAAGACGGAGGAGCTCTCGTGTTATTTACCTTCAGGCAAAAAACACCCGCAAGAAGGTTCTTCTTCGTGTATAAACGACAAAAAGCCGTATGTTCAACGTTCCTTATTTTGAGTGACGTGTGATCGGTACTCTAGGGGTGGGAGGTTGTAGTCCAATGGTTGAAGTCATTGTCTCTATTACATGAACGTCCTTATGGTAGCTTCCGTTAGTAGTACAGATAGCCAAGGTGTCTCATGTCTAGCCAATGTAATAAAACACTTGAAGCGTCTGCTGTCGTTTATATATCGACTCTCGTTAACCTCCCCAGGGTGACAGACAGACAGTGCGCTCTGGGTGAGTGAGTGAAAGACGTCTCAGGAAGAAAGAAATACCACAGCAATCAGCTCAAAAACACCCATCGAGCTCCTCTCTCTTTTTTGCTCCCACTCGTGTTGGGTTAAGGATTGTAGGTACAAATTGGCCTTAGGAGGAAAAAAGAGAGAAGAAGGGTCTAACCCCAAAATAACGGGCGATCTGTTTTCTCCGGAATTGGCCTTTTTTCTACACCCTCGGGTGTTGGTGGTAAAAACGTTAAGGCTTCTTCTTTTTGTTGGTTTTTCTTTTGGCCACCGTCTCATGACTAGTTAATGCCTCTGGTTTTTGCTTTGCTTTCTTCTTCTTCCTTCTCGATCTCCATGTCGGATCGAGTTGATGTTGGTTTCGGAGGAAGCTGAGCGAGATTGACAGCCACAGCATTATTGAGGCCAAAGTCGGATTCATGGAAGGAGATGAAGAAGTAGAAGAATCTCGGAAAGAATAAATTGTATTTTTGGCTTAATGACCTAAAAGTAAGCACTGGGTTAAAGAAAATTAGTTGTCATTTAATTGTTTAATTGAATTGTTCATATCTTTGTTCATTATTTGTACTTGTGTTTTAAAAAAACCTGCATTTAATACATCCTAAAATCATGTCAAACAGTCCCACACTCGATCCTGGGCCAGGCAAAAGTGGTAGTAAATGTCATATAAATGGTTTATTAAAAGACTAAAACAATGCAATGTACAATTTCAAATGTATTTTCTACGTGAGGTCATCGCTCTGCATTTAAAATTTAAACCTTTTTTGAGCAGAGACGAGTAAACCGCATTTGAGAACGTGCTCCATAGACGTTATTTATAAACAAAAGCAGATGCTTTAAAAACGACGCGCGAACGGCACGAAATTAGAGCAGATGAAATGTGGTCAAGTAATGATGTGTGTAATATTAATTAGGTCATATGCAGATGGGCGAAATACAGAATTTGATGCATACTTGTGATTACAGAGATATAGAAGGACGTCTACATGTACATAAACCAATGTATGTGAGGTAAGGTAAAAGACGAGAATAGTATAGTACAATAAAAATGGTCAATACGTATATTGTTCAAACAGGATGCCTTCATTGGGATAACTATTATTAAAATACGATCGTACGAGTCACAAAGACAATATTACGCAGAAAACCAATAATTTATTAAATATTGTATTTTACAATTAGATTTGTGGCTATTTTCATACTTGCTACATTGAGACAAAATTCTGCTTACGAGACCGCTTATAAACTGAAACTACCTACGAACTATTGATTTTAAAGTTTGCTTGGACTGAAGACTTTGGTCATATTCAAATGGAAACTTTGGCAAAATCAACATATTAAACACTTTTTTCTGCAGCCAATGTCAAGGAGAACAAGAAGAAGAAGAAGAAACTTG
This sequence comes from Tisbe holothuriae, assembly GCA_900659605.1. Lineage (NCBI taxonomy): Eukaryota > Metazoa > Arthropoda > Copepoda > Harpacticoida > Tisbidae > Tisbe > Tisbe holothuriae. Next base: position 4,183 of record LR137153.1, on the reverse strand, counting down.
GAACAAAAAGTTGTTGGGCAACAAAATGAAAAGTTTGCGAGTATAAAACTTGGAAGAAGCAGAAGAAAAGAAGTCGGCAAAAACAAAAGTTAGGCTCTGGACCCGCGAAGAAATCTCTACTATTGTTGTACTCCTTGTATCATCGATGATGCAAGCAATAGTCCGGTTGAACTTTGTTAAATATTAGCATATCTCCACTGTTAAATGCATTAATAATGAGATATATTTTACAGAAAATATAGCGCGGTATTTCATTCGTTTTTTCGCGCTATTTTCATGCATATTACTCGTCAATATGACGTCGTTCCGTAGGTCGCGCGTCCTCAGCTTCAAGCGGCAGTTCACCGCGCGGCTCGCCGTTCGCGCGCGCCCTCGCGCTTTCACCTGAGCGCACATGCCGCCGCGCGACCGCTACTGCTGCTGCTGCTACACTTGCTCGACTCCCTTCGGAGCTGAGGAGGAGAAGAAAAGGCCACCTCATAAAAAGCCCTGGAAAAGGTCTTCTCCTTCTCTCTTTGGCGGCGAGAGCAGCGGGCGATTGTAGTAAAACGTGGTTCAATCGAGGTCTCAAGCTCACTCCGAAAACAACGAGGAAACGCCGCTAGCGACCAAAGTGTGTGCAAGGCCATAAAGGCTGCTGAGGCTGTCTTCGCTGTTCGGCCTTCGTCAAGCCAACAACATCTAGAAGAAGACGAAGAAGAAGAAGAAGCAGCGACAGCTGAAATAACAGGACACTATAATTAAGTATTAGTAACAATATTTGTGCAGTGAAGGGCTATTTATTATTAAGCGGTGGTGTTGCTACAATTTGAAATTAAACGAAGAAAGTGATCGTCAAAATCCAGGCAACATTTGCGCGGCTGTAACGGAATCGTTCAGGTAAAGTACAAACAAGCTGAATGCATGTAATTGCTTGGTCAACAGTAGATGCAAATTAGAGTGCAAACAGGGAAGAGCAATTTTGCATTTAAACTCTATATAGCCTGTTGCCGCCTCAATTGAAACCACCCTAGAATGGCCTTTTTAAGCACAACAACAACTCTCTTTAGCCCCCATTTTGTCGTCCACTTCTTCCCCTAGCTGCTCTATCTTCCCCTCACGCACGAAATGGCCATAAGCTTTCATCCGTTTTTATCACTTTACCGTTGTCGTCGTGCTCCCCCTCCCCATGACCAAAGCCTGATTTATGAACCTTTCCCAATCCGATACATTATTGTTATGATATCAAAGAGAAGAAAGGGAAGCACACGATCGGAGTCTAATTACAACGTCATGGCACAGTGGCATTCTATTCACTCGCATAGAGGACCACTGTGCATACAAATCACCCCCTGTTCATTCTCACTTATTATTATTATTGCTCCCTGTAAACATCAAGTCATAAAATCTTGTCATCCTTTTATGAGGGTGACACTCGCGGCTCTGTGAACTTCTTCTCACGCGAGGGTGTGAGAGAAATAAACTCACGTAGCAGTGTCATGCTGAGCTTTTATAAGCCAATTGCTCATACAAAATATGAAAGCAGGGGGAGACACATTGCGTGATGATGTTTTTGCAAATGGAGTGAAATGTAGATGTTTTATCTTAACGAAGTCTGCATGCAAAAATGCTTTCTGTCCCGGGAAGTCTAATCGATTAATTATGCTGCTACTCCTTTTTTCCAAATCAGATGACTGATGACGAAGTTCTTTTTTTCGCGCGCAGGAAGTTTCTTTTCCTGGATGAAAATGATAATAATATAAAATGATAAAAAGTGATCCATCAAAGTTCCACATTTTTGCGAGTGGTGGAAGAGGAAGAAGACACATTTAAGGGAGGAAAAGAAGTCTAGTCACGTATCTGCATATATCTTATGATAAAAACTAAAATGCATATATTTGACGATATCAGTCTGATTGGATTCGTGCATTATTCTGATCATGCATTTATTATATTACAAGTCGCGTGCCCGGTTGATTTATTTAGCATTCCGTGGCATTAGCATGTCTTTTGCTTGGACGAGTGTCATCGAGTCATAAATTATGATTTTGGTCTTGGCGTAATATTAACAAAGTCTTCTTCTCTCTCCCGAGGGATTCGTGTCAATCACACCTCCATCCCAAATTACCTGTTCAAACCTGTTCATTTGAGGAAAGAAAGAGGAGGAGGAGGAGGGTTAAGGCTCTGGGTCCGGTCCATAAAAGACTTTCTAACCAAGCTAAGGAAGTCTATATATAATGCCAATACAATATCATTAGACCTTAAGAATATATTGCTCTGATTCCATTAAGGCTCTAGACTTTTTCTGAAACCGGACCCTTGGCCACACACATGCAACCTTCGTAACAGATCGAGACACGCAATAAGAAAAACGAACAGCGACGAACCCTTTTTTAACATTATTTTCACCACAAAAACCATTTCAGCCTTTCAACACAAAAAATGTTGATCTCTCTAGTCCGCAGCGGGTGAGATTAAATAAGCCAAAGTGCGTGTTCGACTCTTGCAGCAGGTGAAAGTGGATTTGAGCACGTACACGAGGCGGTGGCTCGTCGTCTGAGAGCTGTCCAACCAGATTTCCGTTTTAAAATGAAGGAGAGAGAGAGAGAGAGAGAGAGAGAGAGAGAGAGAGAGAGTATTGACTGAGGTCAATGTTTTGAGACATGCTGCTGAGTCAATCTTGTTCTTCCCTTCAGAGCTGCCTCATTGATTTGCTCGACTGACCGGGGAAATGAATGAGGGCTTGTTGCTGCTCAGCCTCAGCTGCTGATAGGGGGAGAAGAAAGAAGAAGATCCGTTGCCTCGTTTAGAGCAATTGATGTTGATTTGATGGGTTAGAACACGGCAGCAGGGGAGAAGGAGCTGAGTGAGCCCTGAAGGTTTGCTCAATTTGCTCAATCAGTATCACTGATGACTAACACAGATAGCCTTGACCACAAAAGGAAGAGAGCTTTTCTTCTTTGGGATCAACAGCCTCTTATCTCAAATCCACCCCAACAATGGAAAAATAAATAAAAACGCTATCTATCGGCGGTGATCGTAAAACAGTGATGGGGATTTTATCTCTCGCTGAAGAGCTTCAGTGTCGAATTTGAAGCTCTGGAAGTGAAGGGAGACATGTTTAGCAATTCGAAGCACGCAGATTCACCCTAGCCAGCCAAAGGGGAAGAAGAAGGAAAGATGTCAACAGCGACCGGCTCTATTTAGAAGAAGAACGTTTTTTGCCTCTATTTGTGTGTACGCTGGCTGCTTTCTAAGCAACTTTTTTCATTGATATACGAGAAGCCCTCTTGAAGAGGGAAAAAGGGAAAATGACTGGGAATTAAGATGCAATTGTTCTCCTTCTGGCGATGTTGTAGGGTTGCCATTGCGGACTTCTAGGATAGTCTACAAAGTAGCTCTATATAGAGCACAACACAATGGACCAGAGTCCCCTGCTGTGTCCCCATTTTTCATCTTCCTCCTTTTTGCCCAATCTGTGGTCGTGACAAATTATATAAATCATGTTGTCGCCTCAGCTTGGGATTATTTGTGTTGGATATTTTTTGCCCTTTTTCAGTGGGAAAAAGAAAGCAAAAAGCGAGGCATTGTGGGTGACATTAAAAACGTCATATCTGTCAGATGAGGGCCAAGAAGAGAGAGAGAGTCTGTTTTTGCCATTGTCTTGTTCTTCCAGATATATGAAGTGGGAGCCTTTTAGATGCTCTATATTTGCTTTGATTCCTATCTTCTGACATTATTAGAACGCTTTCTGATTATCTTTTCCCTGCTTCTTCGATCGCCCTCCAGCAATATTCTTCCATTAAAATTTGAGCGTTCTATTCCCCTGGGTGATGTTTTAAGTATGCCTCCCACTTTTTTCTAATATCTTGTTCAGCTGGAGGAGAGAGAGAGAGACTTTGGCTCGTGGAGAATGCAGAGCCAGAAAAAGTGTCTTGAATATTAAACAGGCTAATTGCAAGGGAGCTCAACAGAGCAGATCCTCAACAGCCTCAGCTCTAGTGGAGGAGGAAAGAAGGATCCTCTTACGAAAAACTCTTCTTCTTCATTTCGGTTTTTTTCTCTACTCTTGAGCTGCCTCCAGCAATTTGCTCTCTCTCTCTCTCTCTCTCTCTCTCTCTTCTCATCTCTTCTTTTCTAGCTAGTTAACGTTGCAGAGTCTTCTTCTTCATTTTCACCCCGGATGAAGAAACGAAGAAGAAGA
>LR137152.1:58730-72844 GCA_900659605.1 Tisbe holothuriae | reverse complement strand
TTACTACCGAGAGGTATGCGTAGCTCGAATCCTCTTTTATCCTTCTGGCGGCTTCATAAATCTTTCGATCAATGCTCTTGTGGGTTTCATCCTCCGATATGATGAGATCCTTCTCGGTATCAAGATTGAGCCTATCGCTGATCAAGCTTCTCAGCTTTGTGATGTCTTTGCCACTGCCTGACCGATGATATGTGTTGAGCAAGATGAGCCAGAGTCCTTTTCCTTTGGGATATGAAGTGGTTTCGCTGAGCTGCCCTTTGGGGGACAGAGAGGACTGTTTTGTCAAGATGGGCGGGATGCTCGAAAGGTCGGATACGTTGATAGTGACGGGACCAGTAGTTTTAATCGTACTGCTCCTGTTACCCATTTTGACATGTATGCCTGGCTTTAATCCGTATGAACAAGTGATGAATATTCAAGCTTCATGATGTTATTTATTATCAAAAAAGGTAAATAAACAAAAAGGTAAATGTATTGCTTTAAATTTGCAACATGCAAGTAATAAAGATTAATAATGTACGTTTGCCCGGAGTCCCCAGTTTATTGAAGCTGACTGGACTTTCGGCAGTATACAGTAATGTTGTCGTAATTTATTTTATGCGATGTAATTATGCTATCTATACTTTCAAATTATCCGTAGCAAAAATTGTTAGAGATTGCGTAACCAAATTTACCCTTTTCTTCTAGTTTACTTTGTAAGTGCCTGTTTGTCAAAGAGGGAAACAGCCTACTTTGCCTGTTTGTGAGGTGTGTGATTGTTGTGAAGGTCAATTTTATATATCAAAATGTTTTTGTCACTTCACGTTGTCATGCATCCCCTGCATGAGAATATTCAGTAAAATAAAAGAATTAAAAGTTCACCGTGTTACAATGGGTATGCATACAATTACTATGCTATATAGGATTCGAAATTTAGAAACCATGCCAGCAGATCCGGATTCAAGATTAACACTGGAAATATTTTAGCCTAATAATGCCATGCCACCTTCATATACAGGTACATACATATATGCCTTTTAGACATTTACAGCGTGTGACTCATCAAGTTGAACAAAACATCCAAAAGAAACTGAGCCTTTGTCCATCTTGTTAAATGGGAAATGTATACAACTAGTCTGTATACCCATGCATTCTTGCTATATATTTTGGTCCATGCGTACTATACTGTAAATTACTGAACTATTACTATAAAATGACGTCGAGTAAGAGCTTGAACACAAGAATATTTTATCCTTATTGAATAAAAGGTAAAATAGTAACAAGTTTCTTATCAATAAAAGGGGAAAATATGGACAAGTTCTTGACGTTCCGGGCAGGCCCAAATCTTCTTGGGCTCATGTAAAACAGGATGCATCGAGATGAGTAATATGTCTCATAAACATCATCTTTGAAAAGGGTATTTGTTTCTTATTACCCTTAATTCACGATTTGAATATTGCCGCCAAATATAGTATAAAATGTCGTCACTAGGATCGCATTCTGGAAATCGTGACCAAACCTATGGACCAAACACATTTTTGTATCAAACTCAGCATGAGAGCTCGGGCGAGGGTGTCCCGCCTCAACTCAGTGCAATTCACTCATTGCTGGTCACGATGATCACACTGCGCCCTATCGGACATTATGAGAACTGAATATTGATCTTTTATGCCCTATGAAACGGCATGAAAAATATACATAACATTATGGATACTGCCTTCACTTCTGGTGAACAAAGTATAATTATTTGTGTCTTGTCATGTCGGTTGCCAAAGAAAAAAAATCGGTAATAAGTAATAACTCCCATTATCCTACAAATTAGTATTGTCTCCACACTCTTATGAAAATATTTTTAAATAAAGTCACAAATTTCTGTCCATCAGCAGCAAGCGACACTGTGATCCCCTGAAACCATGGCCCTCGTCATCTCCACTTTGCCCCCCTCCCAACCCGACTCGACTCAACAGCTTCAAGGAATGGCCTCGCGCCATGAGACAGCGCCCTGAAGACCTCTCCGCAGCTGGATTCTTTTACTCTGGACGGGGAGACCGCGTCCAGTCCTTCTATTACGACGGTGGGCTTAAGAACTGGGCCTTCCTTGGATTGAGCATGCCCGGTGGTTTGGGGATTGCTCCTTCATCCGGCTTCACCAGGGAGCATCATTTGTCAATATGGTGCTGGAAAAGAGGGAAGATGCGGCAAGGGAGTTTCTTGCAGCCGGAGGTCTCCGAGGTCATACTGTCTTCGGAGGGGCCAGGAAGGATACTGCTTCAGAATCTTCTGAGTCCGTGGCCGAATTGCTGCGTCTGCAAGAGCAGGAGAAGAAACTGGAGAAGGAGAATGTTGAGCTCAAGGGCAAGTACGCTTGCAAAGCGTGTTTTGAATCGACATCGGACACCCTCTTCATGCCATGTGGGCATCTGGTCTGCTGCAACCTCTGTGGATCAGGTGCCCAGAAGTGTCCCTTATGTCACACTGCTGTCAATGGGCGCTACCAGACTGTTACAGTGTGAGAGAAGGTTTAATACATTAGTATAATTTTCTTTATTTACATCAAGATGATCAATTTTATTACCTTGAAGCCCCAAACTATGTTAGCTTTGGCATGTTTCAATAACAGGAAGCTTCAAATAATCATCTCCAACTTTGATATAATCAACACCGTTCACCTCCTCAACCCTCACGGAGACGGACGCACAAGGGCGGGCCATTTTGAAATTGCGTGCGCAAGTCGATCTGGACTAGCCGGCATATGCAGCACTCCAATACTAATCTGGACCAGGACCGGATAAAAATCTATGAAGTCCTTTCGGTATTAGGACTGCCTTGATCAGAGGTGCAGAGTGAAAGAAGGATAAAACTGAACTGGCACCTCTGTATGAAAGTGAGCGTTGTTTAGCTTTAAAGATTAGCTTTACGCTTGAACGTGATAGAAATTAAGAGGTAAAATGTATTAGATCATCTTTATGCATATGATCATCGGCAATAATAAAACAAGTAATATGGTAGACTTCAAGTACATTCTACTGTAACTTCTAGAGGGTTGTGGACTTGTGGGTAAAAAATAACCCTAAGGTCTTCTCCTGCTCCGGATTATCTCTAGGATCATTGTTTACAAAAAAACACTCAGCTGAGTCTCAGTTTGAGTCACAAAATAAACTCAGAGCTACAAGCTTATACAGAGTCTCCCACATATACTGTAAAATAGTAAATAGCTATTATCTCAGCTTTACGACAATTAATCCAATTACTAAAAATATTGCATATTGCAATACAGGGTGAGTTTTTTTTAATTTAGGGACAAAATAATGCATCAACACAACATCCTATTTTGAGCCAAAACTGGCATTGCAAATCCTAGAAATGGCTTAAAGGCCAATTTAATGAAGACTAAGCATTATTAAGGCCAAAAAATCATTAAAAATAGCTTGGAAGTCCCATTTGTGTCACTAGGGTACCTTTAGTAGCAGTAGAGAGTATTTCATTTTTTCTCCAAATTTTAGCCTAAATAATAGGGAAAATGATGTTATTCTGTTCAACCCTAAAGAATGAACTCGAACAGAAACAAAGCTACAGGCGTTTAGTTTTTTACAGTAATTGTGGGACACCCTGTATATAGCTTTGAAATCAGTGGTAACGAAAATATGGACAGATTTAGTAAAGGAGGACCGGCAAGTATGGAATTGAGATGAGAGTTTGTAACCATATGTATGTCTGTAACCAAACCATCCTGCATAATAAAAGCGATTACCACACTAAAAAATGGACAGGTTTACTGAATACGTCTGAGATATATCCTTTATAATTGGGTAATGTTACCCATTTAGTAGCAATGTTTTAAGGCAGTTGTAATTGCACTCAGGATTAGCTGACACAAATAGAAGGTAATATTTTAGTTCTTTTTACAAATAAACCAAGAGGACCGCTTACCGTTGTATTATAGCAAGTACGTATGTTTACTGTTATTTATACCAATGACCCCTGTAAAACAGGGGTCATTGTTTATACTTGTATGAGTAGTACATTTTTTTATATATGTAAAAAGCCGTAAAAGTAGAAACACCAATCTTTAGGATAAAAGCGCGCCAAAAAAATTGAGCAACCCTGCCACAGTGTGTCCGTTTTTATTAAGGACGCAATATGCCATTTTTGGCCTAACATGTTATATTATTAAAATAACCTTAATGTATTAAACAAAACTGTTTTGCTGTGCATTGAAAGCCAAATTACACCCAATTTAATACTGTTCTATACAAAAAAGGACATTTTGGGCTTTATGGAATCAGCCATTTTTGGTCACTTTTGTCAATTTACTTCATAAACTGGAAAACTTCTATGCACTGTCATATTTTTCGCGACAAAGTGCTACAGACATACCATACACCAAAATGACCGGAAAGACACGCTGAACACGATAAAATAGGTCTAAAGTGTGGCCAACACTGCCAAATTAACTGTTTGGACCAAAAGGTGCATTGTTGTTTTATAATACTTCCTTAACAGTGGTTTTTTGTTCTTATAAGGTATAAAAACTGCAATAATCTATAATATTAGCAGTTGCACATCATGTTAGGGTCCTTAGAACATATTAAAAATGTTTAGCAACATTGGTTTTCTTTTAACTATATATCATACACCATCATTCAAACCTGGCTCGTTTTGCTCTGGCTGAAATGCATTTCAAGCTTAAGACCACCTCAAAACAGTCCTGGAGACAAGTTAAAAAAAGAAAAATGACCAAAATTTGATTTGTTTATAAAAATATAGAACTTTAACTACCCTATAAGCTAAAAATCTCGAAAAATTTGGTCGCATCCTATATTGCGTGCGGACACACTGTGGCGCCTGCGCTGTTTTTTAATTAGTGGGTAAAAAGTCATATCTTTGACTGGCTTGTTGAGCATAACCTTATCTGTAAAATTTGACATTTTCCCATTTTCCCATTTTCTTGTGAAATAATAAATATTACTTCTGCCATTATAAGACATGAAGAAGAACAAACCTCTTATTTGTATCGATCTGATAGTGATAAATATCCATATTGTGGCATGTACTATACCATGGACAAGCTTTCTCTTAAGTTTGTCCTTGACTATACCTACTATACCTGTATAGTATGAAGTTTTTTTCATACTCCAGTAAACTCTACCCTACTACAGGGGACCTAGGTATTCGATTCCTCGACATGCTACTAGTAGGCCTTACGGCCTTGGTCTTATATAAAATGTTTCAACCTTTTTACTCAACCAAACAAACTTGGTGATCCGTTGCTCTGTCCTCGGCGGATCATGCGGGCGAAAAAGCAGGGAGAAAACAGTTATTTTAGAGCATAATTTTTTTAGTAAAGCCAAAGTGCGAACAGCAAATGTTAATTAATTAACACGTAGGGCGTTGCAACCTGAGGTTGCAACATTACATGTAATATTAAGGAAATCTGGATCTAGTATTGTTCCGGCACACTGTAGCCTCAATATAAAGGTCAATAAAATAAAATTTTTACTTCCCACATGTACATATGACTCTCTGCTACATGTTGGAGCTTTAATAGTTAGGTGCACCACAGGGCTAGGTGCCCCGCAGGGCTAGGGAATGGCCAGGATACCACAAATATAAAGACAATGCTGGGTCAGGGAAATTAGCTCTAAATTCTTCAATGTTAACTCCCTGCAACCTAAGTGCCCCACAGGGCTAGTTGCCCCGCAGGGCTAGGGCATGGCCCAGGGTAATACCTATATGAAGACAATGTTAGGTTAGGTTGAGTTGGGCATATTAGCTCTAAAATCTTCAATATCAGCTCCTGCTGACCTAGGTGCCCCGCAGGGCTAGGTGCCCTGGCGAGGCCGAATTATAGTTAAATTTGTAGCTAAAGGTGACCTACATGTCTGAAAACCGTAACACTAGCATGTTTGTGAAGTTACAGATCGCCGGAACAATACTAGATCCGCTCCGTCCTCGTACATTGAACTGTGTAGCTGTGTCCCATTTTCTTTATTCTTTTCGACCTCATGATCTCAGGACAGAGCAAAGGATCACCATTTTCCGGGAGATAAAGAAAAGGTTTCAACATTTTATTCTACCGTGGTGTACACTGTCGAGGTACTGAAGGCTTTGCCTCTCTATACTTTACCCTACTCTAGATTACCGTATGAATATGCAATGTCCGACAACTTATCTATTTCTGCAATCAATGGTCCTCGCCACCGTCATTTTGCTCCAATTAGTACTCGATTGCACTCATTTGACGACTGGCCGGTGGCAATGTCTCAATCAAAACAAAGCCTTTCTGAAGCAGGATTCTTCTACACAAGTACTGATTAATGTTATAATTAGGTATTAATTGCCCATTAATCCATTTATATCAGGACGTGGAGACCATGTTCAGTGCTTTTATTGCGATGGTGGCCTTAAAAACTGGGCCAAGGATGACCTGCCCTGGATTGAGCATGCTCGATGGTTCAAAGACTGCGCCTTTGTCCGACTCCACCGCTCACAAGCATTCATTGACTTGGTCACTTCCAACAGTATTGATGCGGCTAGGGAGCTTCTTCAGAGTGGGGATATGGTGGTGCACCAGCCTCAGGCAGCAGCTGGCAGGGAGGTCAGTTCTGTTAAGAAAGACATTGTCAAAGCAAAGGATGAGTTTGAAAAACTTGGGAGAGAGAACAAGGCACTTAAGGAGCAGAAAATATGCAGGGTAAGGGTTAAAGAGTAAATGTCTCAGGTTGATCAACAGCCACATGTTTTCCATAAGCAATGTCAAGACCATGATGCCAACACTGTTGTTCTTCCTTGTGGCCATCTGTCCATGTGCCACAACTGCATCCCCAGTGTCAAAAAATGCCCAGGATGCGGAACTCTGGCCGATCAAAAGATCAAAGTGTACTTGGCCTGAGAACCATGCCGGGGCTAATTATAGTCCCTGGAGAGCAGCATTCATGGTGTGGAACAAATAAAGCAAGGTGTGTATGAGGATCATGCGAAAACCGAAAACCGAATTTCGGTTTATTTAAAAACCGAAACCGATTTCGGTTTTCAAAAAGTCGGTTTTTGACCCTGTGTCGGTTTTCTAGACTTTGGAGTTTTGAGGATAAATGCCAAAAGTAATTTTTAGCTTGGCAGAAATGAGAAAAAAAATCTGTTTGGGAAGCTCCTTAGGGGATCATTTTTGGCAATGAGTGCCATTTTTGCTTTGAACAATTGACCCAATGTACACTATAACAAATTTTGGATTAACAGTCAGTACTCTGCATCTGCAAAAAAATAGTAGGTTTTTGCTATATAAGCAAAAACCGAAAACCGGGCCGAAAACCAAAAACCGAAACCGACTTTTTCACCAACCGAAACCAAAAACCGACCTAGGTTTGTATTTCAAAAACCGCACGTCCTTAATACTAAAGGGCTAAGAGTCGCTGTCAAATACGCTTGAGGTCAAAGTGATGCAACTTTCAATACATTTAATAACTTCTAGAGTATGACGCTATGTACGTCATGCACGGGCACGGGCACGGTGTGCATTTAAATAATAGCTTTGCTGTCGATCATATTTATTTTTTATCTAGTGAATTAGTATAATATTAATATATAGCATAGTCAATCAATAGGGGGCGCTCAATCAGATTTTGGATGCACCGAAAATAAACATAGTTGTTGGCAGCTCTTAATTGATCATTGCAATTGCTTCTGCAATGCGATCTCCTTTCACGGCGTCCACGAATGGCTGTCCCCGGTGGAGGAGCAGAAATGAGCACTCTCCGTACCACCGCGCATGCTCAATCCAGGGCAGGTCATCGGGGGCCCAGTTCTTGAGGCCTCCTCCGCAGTAGAAGCATTGGACCTGATCGCCACGACCTACAACAGGGCATATAGCTATATATATCTCACGATGCAATTTAAGGTGGTCATACCAGAGTAGAAGAATCCGGCCTTAGCCAATTGCTCCGGTCTCTGACGAAGTGCTCGTGGCCATTCCGTGAAAGTTCGTAATCGGGTCTCCAAGGGAGCAAAGTGTCTACATGACCAAAAAGAATGGAATTATATTATTAGCACCAACACTATTTTATTATACTTGCCTATTTTTAGGTCCATTATTAGCTGGGATTAAGCGGGAGTCCGCCATCCATCAGTTAATCTGAAACCTATTACACGCATTTATGTCTATGCACACTATACATAACCCTTTGAATAGTAAATACATACATACGTAAATCCCTTGATTCGATCCTAATTCTACATGTATATGTAGTTTGGATAAAATAACTACATACTTGAAATGGTTATCATGTTAGTCAATTGGGCCTGGACATCGAGCACTATAGTTATAGAGTCTATAGTTCTCGATGGTCATACCTGATCATGCCTTGTAGGTCAGATGTTAGCAAACAACCAAATATCCTGGATCCGGACATATCAAGGCCTATCTAGCTTATACACAGCAATAAGACCATAAGAAAAAGGGAGACCGTTGCGATCATGTTATTACTAGTTACATGGTGGCGATGCAGAGACGTGCTAGTGAGCCCTTTCTATAGTGTATGTCGTATTAGTATTACTTTTTAGTGGGAGCATTATAAAATCGTCTTGTAGGTTCTGGCGTGAAATTCGAGACATTTTACGGTTCTGGTGCTTCTTATATTAACCTTGGGTTTTGGCTAGCTGCCTTTAATTACTTATAATTAAAGGCAGCAAGTTCTGGCAATCTTTTCTCTCCGACAGATAATACATGTATATAAATAATGTTGTTAATAATATTAAAAAACATGGAAAGAAACCACTACCCATAGAGCGCTTAAACATATGCGCAATCTTTACAATGATTATGATTGCACAATAAATTTACTTTAAAAAAAAAGCCTATATTCTTACCTTCTTCTAGAAAACGGCTGGAGAAAAAAAGGAAACAGTTACAGTTAGCCGAATCATGCATATTCCCTGATATGTACAGGGTTAGGAGGCAAATTTGTCCGCGACGTTTATGACCTTTTAATTCCAATATTTTACTAATAAGCAGTACCTGAAAAATAAGGTCAAAGCTTGTCCTGTCTCTATTTTTGCATCTAGCCCAATGTAACTCTCAGAGCTATTACTAGATGGTATGTATAATGTATTGCTAGGATTTGGCATATCTAGTACGTCCTCTTCATTGCTTATTGATTTAGCAAAGTCAACAATTTAGCAATAAAAAAATAGCTTATTTTCATCTGCATTAAAGGCTCCCCAAACTGCCAGAACACGACAATAACGAAAGTTACCCTATTCTATGCGTTAATTGGTTAACATTTTGTGCCAGGAAACTATAAAATGGAATGGTTATTATCCATTTTTTACTTTAAGCAGCATGTTATGCAAAGGTCTGTTTTCTTATTCAATTTTACTGGCCAAATTTGATGGCTTTTTGTCATTTGTTGCTCAATCATTGGCCTTATTAAATATTTAAGACCAGCATATGCTTTAGCTGTCTATACTGCGTATTTCCTTTGTACATGAGCTCTCTAACATGAGCCAACTTGTTGCTGTGAGCCTTGGCATTGAGGGTGGAAATTGATGCAGGTGGGGTAGAGGTTCTTGAAGTTGCACTCTCTTGTAGTATAGTTACGGGGATGGGATTTGGTATACTGCTAGATACATATGAAGACTTACATTTTTTAATTAATATATATCCTTGTAAAATGAACGGAATGTCCGTTATATCTGTTTTGCTTGAAAAAACTAGTCGCGGACAGATTTGCCTCCTAACCCTGTACTTATCAGTGTTCATATCCATGCCTGTTATCTTGAATCAATACGTTTAATGCCGGCATATGCGCATACGCATGCTCGTACATGTCGTTCTGAATCCTTTACCACAAGAGATAAGCAAAGCTATATACAGATTTAATGCAGCAAACGTTAAACATAAACTCCAATATTGACCTAAATGCAGGCAGGCAACGGCTCCAAATAGTAATCTTTTATTATTTACTTGACGTCTTTCACAGCTCACGCCAGCTTCTGCTTCAACACCATTTCCCCGGAAACGGCTGCCTCTCGGAACGCGGCGGTCTCGTCATCGTCAGACGAAGATGTTGCATCAGGCGGTGGACTGCGAGGTTTCTTCTTCTTCTTCTTTCTCTTCGCTTTGGCATCCTCCTCTTCCAACTTTGTCGTCTCTTTAACCACGTCCTCTTCTTCTTCAGCCTCTGATCGCCTCTTCTTCTTTTTCTTCTTTGACACCTTAACGGTCTCGTCTCTGTTCAACGTCTCCGCCATATCAAGCTTGACCTAATAAGAACAATTGTAGAGATTGCAAGGAATTAGCTAATTAACAGCTTATAATTACCTTTTTCTTCCTGTGCTCCAATAGATCCGGTCTTTTTCTTTTATCCTTGCCTTTGGAGACGGCCTCCTCCTTGAACTCTTCCAGAGGCTCCGTACTATCAGAGAATACAAGGATGCCTTTCGGAGGAGGACTCTTTTCTTTCTTCTTTTTCTTCTTCTTCTTCACAGCCTCAGACTCCGGTAGAGCGCTCAACAGCTTGTCCAGGTCCTGCGTCAGCCGCTTTGCCATGAACTGCTGGAACTCCTTGGTGACGGACTCGTAGCCAGAGTGGAAGGATTCGGCATCGTTGTGGCGGCGGGAGGGGAGGTCTTGGTTCTGGCGTTTGGCTCGCTCCCGCTTCTCCTTCTTCTTGACGTCCTCGCGCCAAGTGGAGGCATCGTAACGATTGGAGGAAGCATCCTCGGCTGAAAAGAAGCGAATGAAAATTAATAGGTAGCCATTGCCTTGATTGAAGTTTTAAAAAAATGTTTGCATAACACTTCATCAGATGCAATGACTCGCAACGGCGCAAACGACCAAAATAATGCAAAGGGCACAACTATTTTGTCTTAATTAGGAAGCTTTATTGCTGACATGAGAACCATTTTACAAAATCCCAAACTCCTTCTTGACTACAGTCCACGTATCCTTGACGTCATCTCTCTTCTGCAGAATCCGCACCATCTTCTGACACAGGTGCGCTGCGTGGACCTCTTCAAACCAGCACGACTCGCGGTCCCGCACACGCACCACGCCGTGCACCAGACTGGCCTCCCCCAGCACAACGGTGTACGGCACGCCCAGCGCGTCAGCGGCTGAATATGTGGAGTCATCTGTTGGGCCCGGGGTGAGTGGACTGAGTCTGACGCCCTCCTGCAACAGCAAGAGTTCAAACATCCGGGCGAGATCCTTCAGATCCAAAGATGCGTCTGGTTGCAGGTGGAAGCCAACTTGAAACGGGGCAATGGTCGGATCAAGGCTGAAAAAGTAGATTTTTATCCATTAGTCATTTATGGAGTGTTTAATGCCAAACCTCATTCTGTAATTGTCCTTCTTGTCCTCATCCGGATTAAAAAGCCGTTTTCTGAAGGAGTCCATAAGAAGCATCAGAGTCCCCGCGGATAAGTTGACTTCAGTCTCCAACGTCTTGACAGGGGACAAGGGGATGAAATTGGGGAGCATGTGCATGTGTTCAAAGCTGAGGAAAGATACATTATAATTATAAAAACCAGTTTGATTGATTTTAAATTAATTACCAGAGTTGCTCCTCCAATCCCAACTCCTTGGCCTGATCCTCAAAGGTGCAGTTGAGCGTCGAAGCCCGATCCTCGGTAGTTGCATTGAACTGCTCTTGCTGAAAAAGAACAAGTGATTAGTTATTCATATTGTAATATCTTAAGTTTAGTACCCTAATATTCCACGGGTTTGACACGAGCCGCTTCCAGAACATTCTCCTGGCTCTGAGGAGATCGAGGTATCTGTACTTCCAGTCCGCCTCCGAGATAAACGAGAAAACCTTGAGAGATGACTCCGAATTGACAGCCACGGCCTTGTCGTCGTCAGAGACGGTGAATGTGGGTGGGCGTATGGAGGCTTGTTGGAAGGCCACATGATGGACAAGACCATCGTGACAGTCCGTGGAGATTAGCCTGTTGGCAATGTGCTCAGTGATTGCATTGGAGGCGCTCATGGACGGGTCCAAGTCGACTCGGTGGCAGGTACTCCTGTAATGAAGCACACAATAAATAGAATGTAGTCAATGTACAATAATAAAGAGTAACGGCAGGAACATTACCTTAGTCCCTTCTTGTCATCCAGTCTCTGCAATGCGCTCTGTTCAAGTTGCTCCATCAGGCGATGACCATTCTCTCCCAGCTGGAACTGTTGACTGCCCTTTCCAACTGATTTGAGGTACCCGACATTTGTCAGGTGTTTCAGCACTTTTTGAACCATTATAGTGTCTCTTTTCACTCTCTCCTAAATTAATTGTCTTTTTTGTACTTTGTCTCATTGACTGCCAATGGGATGTTCCCGGGCGAAGCAATGAAATAGTCTTCCTCGACTTTGCTTGCGTTGGATAATGTTGTCTGGCGAGCCTCATTGCCTGACATGGTAAAAAAGGTCATACAATATTTTGGAGGGGGTAGCTACCAATGAATCCATAGCAAGTTTAAAATTACAATTTGAATTTCCCACCAAAATATTCGAATTACTGCCACACCGTCTGCAATGTCTTCCCTGAGCGTGAGTCGCTGTCCTTCTAGGACTGTAAACATGGGCTCTACGCCGTCCGTGTCCCTGAGCAGCCCCGCAAACGCCACGGCCTCCTCCAGCCGCCGTACGCCCTCAGCGCTCTCAAAGTCAACGAGCGCCAGCCGCTCCAGGTGCGACACCTTGGCGTGGGGCAGCAAGAGGTGCTGGGGGCGAGGGGGCGTCACCGGACGGGTGGGGATGGCAGAGTGCAGCCGGCGGGTAAACAGCGTGAGAAGAAGAGTGGACCGATGTCTGAGCATCTTAGTCTGCATGCAGCATCTGCAGCTACAGTTTGGACCAAGACGACTTCAACTTGTTGCTCGTTTACCTTTCTCCTGCCTGTCGTCCTCCTCCTTCTGTTGCTTCCTCTCTTCTGCCGCCTTGCTCTCTTGGAACGCCCTGCTGTGATCAGGCGCCACGGCCTCCAGCAGGCGAGGGTCAACGTCGCTGTCGTCAGACGAGCTCATCAGAGCGAGCTGGAGTCGCAAGCAGGGAACACGGGCGAGTCGAGTATGGGAATGACCGAACTGCACGGGAGAATCACCGTTTGCTGCACCCTCGTCATCAAGTGAAATCCAAATCGGAACTTCCGAGTTTTCTGTTTTCCTCTTGTTTACAACCAATACAACGTGATCGACGTGATGTCGTCCATTCTGACGGAATCATTGCGGCAAGAATCGCGCAACCTGTCCAATTCATCCACCGGATTTTTGACAAGCGCGAGGTCACTTATGGCCATAGACTTAGTAATAACAACTTACTACCGTCAATGCTTATGGCCCAACCAGACGACATAGATTGGACCGCTGTACATTGGCAATCTATTGATTTCCCAGCACTGAGCCTCTTGTAAATAGTGGGAACTCAGAGCTGAGGAACCAATAGATTGCTATGAAGCGGTCAAATCTATGTCGTCTGGTTGGGCCATTAAAAAGAGTCAACATTTCTACAAAAGGTTAATATTGTTTAACACCATGTACCATTTTTAAGTCTTTGATCAGTCATGACCTCGAGACTGGTGTTTTCTTCTGGGCCACGGGACTGGCTAGTTGTTTTCTCTACTGTATTATGGGTTCTTCTCTGAAAGATACCCCGGGCTAATTAATTCCCAAGGTACGGTTACACTTTATTTTTCACAAAGGCAGTATGGCAGTATAAACCCAATTTAGCAGAGTTCACCGTATTGATAGTCTTATAGGTCTGTAAATACTATACCAACTATTAATGATTAAATATTTGCTTCAGCATACAGGCTCAAAGCCGGCACTTTTCATCCAAAGCATATTCTTTTGTTGCATGTCTCAACTTCTTTCTTTCGTTTTGTGGGTTCCCCAAGCAAGACAATTTGTTGTACCTTTATGCTGATTTAATTATCATTTTTCCAGACAATTAACATAATTCAGAAGCTGCTCTTTTGTCTCTTTTCTCCGCTTATCTCTTCTGGATCAGAGGAGAGAGAGAGAGAGAGAGAGAGAGAGAGAGAGAGAGAGAGAGAAAAGAAAAAAAAAAAACAAATAAAAAAAAAAAAAAAATAATCAAAAACAAAAAAGTTATATCTGGGGAGGATGTGTGTGAGCAACAATTGATG
>LR137152.1:27528-58720 GCA_900659605.1 Tisbe holothuriae | reverse complement strand
CAGAGAGAGAGAGAGAGAGAGAGAGAGAGAAAGGAAACCCATACTTAGCACAAATTTCAACTCTTTAAAACGGTTCCAAGACCGGGGAGTACAAAAGGAAGAAAACCCATGCAGCAATTACCATAATAAGCCAAATTCTTCTGCTATGTGTTGCTGCTACAGGCGGTTTAAATTATGTACGTCCGTATATATACACTACTAGATTACTACCAGTACTCGAGGCAACCACTCCTCTCCAAGTCAGCTGAGTGTATTCGCCGTTTGGAATGAATACCCTCGGTAATTGCAGAGATTTCTTTTGCCTCCTCATTTTGACCTAGGGCAACGCTTTCGTTGGCACACACACACCGACATACGTCGAGAAGGAAGAAAATATGTAGAACGAAACATTTCTTATACTTTTTCGTCTCTTATTTCTTCAATATATTCCTTTAAAATGTCTGAAGACGTCTCTTCTCTAATCTCACTCTTAGCATCGCAGAGTTGTTTTGTGTGTTGCCCGTTTTCTCTGCTAGGATGACAGCAGCAGCAGCAGCAAGAAGAAAAACTCTCTCACATACATTCCAACTTTTTCTTCTCCTTCTAAAGCTCGATCAGGTCGCGTCTGGGTTTTCTTCTTCTTTCTTGTTGCAACCAACTCCTACTCTTCTTCTTCTTCTTCTTCTTCTTCTTCGTCTTCCATAACTTTGTTCGCCTCCACACAAGCAACTTTTCTTCTTTTTCTTCTCTAAGGCCGTTCATTCAACTCAGGAAGATGGTGCTTCAGAGTGAGAGAGGAAAACATTATAGCTGCATCTATCATGTATTGGGGGAATGAAAGGAGTTGAAAGGACGAGGGTTAGAGAGGAGAACCTATAATACATAATGAGGATTTTGGTCTTTATGGGTATTCAACACTAGCACTAATATTCCAAAGTATATTTGGAGGCCTCAATATCAAATGCTTCTTGGGTTACCTTTTAACGTCTGAATTTCTGTCTGAGAATCGATTGTATAGTACGATCAAGCTGTTTCTATGCATTGACAGAGAATAAAGATAGGCCTGGATCCCGGATTTGTGGCACCTGTGCTTTTAGTAACTAAATTTCATTAGTGACTAACTGTCAACATAACGCAGGATAAGTATATCATAAAATAAAATATTTGCACTCTTTAAAAGCGCTTACAGTGCATTCGTATGTAGCGTTGTGTAGCTTAATAGCTCCAAAACAAAGTATATAACGTATTACGGTAACCTAAGCTGATAATATGTCACTTTAGGAGCTATGCTAATGTGTTGCCGTTTGAACCATTTGTCATTCAAAATACGGTCCCTTTTTTCTTCCAGGGTCATTCATCGAGTAGAATTATGTACGAGCCCATTGTTGTTAGATACGATCCTGTCTGGACACGAACTGATTTGCATCCATCTCATAAACAGTGTCCAGAAGGCAGCAGTTGAGCTCCTCAGCAGTCGGCACTCCATCATCATAACCCCAGCTTGCAATTTACGATGCCCCCCTCCCTCTCTCAGTCGACCCCATCCGGCCGTTTTTGGCAAAAATGCGTCTCTATTTTTACGAGTCCTTCTTTTTTCCTGAACCTGAAATTGTGCGTCGTATTCCGATGGGCAGCCAAACGACGACGACCACGTTCGTTCAAGGACATTTCTTCGTTTCTCTTTCTGCCAGATTTGACCCGAGGCGCAAATGAGGAAAAAGAGAATGAAGTGACGAATCCGGTGGCGCAATTTCTGACGCAATGATGATGATGAAAAGGAAACAGATAAAAGTAGAACAACTGAAGGTCATCATCATCAAACACTCGTAATTAAAAATCCAATTAGAGTTGCAATCCATTGATGAGCTTTTACTCGATCCTTAATTAATTGTACTGCATCCGATGAGAAGTCCTCGGTTGACACATGAATCAAGGAAGCCCACGTGGTTCGAACCATTTTTCCTCAAGTCGTTTAAATCTCCCAACCTCTCTCTCCTCTCTTCCTTCCTTCCTTCTCCCAAGAAATCTGAACGAGGTATCCTCCTCCTCCTCCTCCTCCATGTTTTATCACACACACACCCGTATACATGTATACAAGCACTTCAGGTGGCAGCAGCAGCAAAGACGACGGGCCCGTTTTCCCCTCCTTATACCAACTGGCAGCAGCAGCCAAGGATTATTCACTGCTGCTGCTGCTGCTTTTTAAGCTGGTCTCTCTCTCTCGCTCGCTCTGCCTTCTTATACATCACTTGATCGGCCTTTCTGGACCGTACGTTTGCAAGAGTTGGGTTTGTTACCCACTTTACTCCCCATCGCAGTATAAACAAATTGGCAGTTCCTGCTAAACCTTTATTTCACAAGAGGTCTCTTCCAGAGAATTCCTTTCCTCCATATTGTTATTATTGCACCACTGATGAATGAGTAACCGATTTGAATACGACGATCAGCCTCCCCCTCCTCCGTTATAACCATAAAAGTCCTTCTTCTTATATCCCGCCGGTGCCGCCATGCTTGTTTCCTTCCTCTTCTTCCTTGGAACGGTCGAAGGCGCTCGTTGAGGGGAAGGAGGAGGAGGAGGAGGATTGAGGTGCATCGAGTCAGTGGCTTGTAAGCCGTCAGTCTGGAAGCAAGCAGTTACGTGTGTGTCCGTATGCGGCAAATGTCGGTGCGCGCGCAACCAAAAAATTATCAACAGAATATATTGTATTCAGAACGGTTTAAACGGTTTCATGGAGACACGGTATCAAGTGACATTTGAGAGCAATAACGAGTGTTTGAACAGTGCAAGAGGGTGTGAGAAGTGAAGGTGGTTCGGCTGTGCAAATAATTAATAATTTTATGTGCAAAGTTGAGGGGGCGGAAATAGAAGAAGTGAAACAGTAAAGAAGAAGGTGCGACTTTATTTGGCAAGAGGGGAAAAGTGCTAAGAAGAAAAACCTTTTGTTTTTTCTCCTCCTCCCTTCCTTCTTTCTGGGCTAAACATACAAAGTAAAGAAGCTTCATTCCTCGACGAGTCTCTTTTTTGCCGGTCGCCGGATCGAGGAGCATATTTGTGAGCATTTCTTTCTGTGTTTGTGAACAAGTCGAAAGAGACCAAAAATAGAAACCACTTTTGACAGTGATTCAAGAACTTGGAGGAGTTACTTTCTTGCGGCGAGCTGCACTGAGACCAAACAGGAAAAACAGAGGAGGAGGAAGAATAGTCAACTTCATTATTAGCTACAGGACACAAGGTAAGAAGAATACGTAAACTTGGTGTTATGTCATCTAGGTCAATTGCATAAACAAAGTCTTCCATATCTCTCTGAACAGTCAGTCTTCCATCATCATAAAACGTTGGAGAAGAAGAAGAAGAAAGACAATATGCATAAAAGTCTCGTTTGGAATGTTTACGAAAAAGTCTTCGAGCAGCCGCAGCAGCAGAGAATCTTCTTCGCTGTGGGTTGTTTTATTGACTGGGCTGCCGTTCGAACGACGAACCAACTTGGACTAACTGTTTCCAATTGAAAATCTGCTGAAGAATGATAGAGTGCTTTTGAAGTAGTAGTAGCATTTCCATTTTTGGTTACCTCATCAGGAAATTTACTTAACTGGGCCAAGAGAGAGAGAGAGGTGTTTTGTAGCTGGGCTGTGATCTAGATATCACTTCTTCTCCTTAGGGTTGCCACCAATATGAAAAACATGTCATCCTCCTCCCTGGGTGTCATGTGCTAGCTGCTAGTTATATTTTTTGATCTATTCTCGCATCAGAGAATTGAAAACGATGAAGAAAACGAAGGAAGAATTTTGAGCTCAGCTTTCTGGGGCATCTTAAAACCAGTTTCCGATTCTTCTTCTTCTCTCTCTTCAAAAGGGACGAGTTTTTCTTCTCTTTTTTTCCGTTGATTCCAAGTTTTTGGTATTTGAACACACATAGTGGTAGTAGTAGTCGTAGTAAAAGTAGCCTCGGGTGAAATAAAATATTATAATCCCACAGAGATGGACGTCGAGAAGAAACCTTTACCTAAAATTGTTTATATTGTTCTTTTATTTCTCGTCCCAAGCTAATAAATCGAACCAACAGGGGCTCTTAAAAAGGATCAAATTCGGGAGAAATTCGAAAATAGTGTTCGGTCATCTTAGCAAATATTCTAGATGACAAAGGGACGCTACAACGTCTTCTAGGGATGCCACTCAACCTAATAACTTAACTTAACTTAACCTTTTGCTTGCGTTCAACTCTCCGTGGCGGCGGCGGCGGCGGCAACACCACTCTCGTGGAAACCCACTTTTGATCCCAATATGACAAAAGCCGGTGCTCCCGTTTTAAAAGTCATTTTTCATTGTTCTCTACTGCCGCCCGTCCCTCCCTCTCCTGCTCCTGCTCCTTAAAAGGTTCTCGAAGCCCAATTTCTCAAGTAGTTTTCCAAGGCCTGCATTTCTTTCTTTCTTTCTTCTACCTGCAGCAGCTGAAGTAGCAGCAGCAGCAGCAGCACGGATATCGATGCTTCTTCTTCTTCTTCTCCTCGAACAAAAGGAATTGTGGCAATAATATAATAGTAATAATATATTTGGGTCATGGAAAGAAGAAGAAATAACATCTCGTTCAATCATAATTCAGCATTGATTATACTTTTCTCGCTTTTTCCCGATACACGCACAAAAAGTGAAAATGTGGCAATCGAATAAATGGTAATTATTCAGGCTTCAGTTTTCCTCTTCATTCTACTCTAGCTGCTGTGGGGTAGATATGGATATTAGACTCAAATACATATCATACACATTAAGCAATGAAGCTTGCTCCAATATTCCGAAATGTCACGGCTTTTGAGTTCCTTTTGGCACATTTAGAATAACAAAATTGTTGCCAAAGTGTAATTCCACTTATCGGCGCAGGGGGGCAGAAGTGGAGTATACTAAAAGTCATGCGCCATAAAGCCTCTGATTGACTGATCACTGAATCTAATAGCGCTGTAATTACAAAAGTAGTCTGATTAAAACACTGTTATGACGCACTAATGTGTGTGTGTGTATTCTTTACGATAGTGAAAGTCGGCTAATCAGACAACGCCGTGTATTTAGAAGCAGAGAACAATTAAAATGTTCATATCTATGAAGATCATTTCCGCTGAAAAACAAAACTGACGATAAACGTTCTTTCTAATCTTCTTTTATATAACCGTAAAATGTGAAACGCTGCTTTGGTCATCAAAGTAATAATAATCGGAGGCCTTCTTGTGTGTAATAATAGCAGCAGCAGCAGCGGTAGTCCATAACAAGATGTCCCCTAGTCAAAGTATGTCCGATTTGAAGGATTCGTATTAGATCACCTGACGCTCCTTCTTCTTCTTCTTTTCTATTTGCGTATTTGCTCGGGCGAAAGTTCGGACACAAAACCGAACAAAAAAGTCCAAAGCCGCAAAAAAGAGCGAGCGATTGCCAAAATAAATTTATTCTTCTACATGCAATGGGACGAAGAAAGACAAGCTATCGGATTATTTGTTCTTGCTATTATTACCATGACCGTGTGTGTGTTATGTACGAATGCTACACAGCTCTAAAATGCAACCGATTGCAGCAGCTGCTGCGTTCCTTCTCTTCCCAATGAAGTACATAACTGATGACACAATTCACCGAGCGTGGAAAAAATGCTTCCTTAATTGGAACATATTGCCGCCAAATCATGTCAATTAAACGGCATTATTATTATTTCCATTCCTCCGTCAAATTCGTCCTATTCTTGGCACCGTTTCCTCCCTTCCCACGATTCTTTTCTCTACCGTCCTGTGCGCGCGTGTGTTTATTATATTACATCTCGGAGGAGGAGGAGGAGTATGTTTGTGAATCCATAAGAATCTCCGGCATCCTCCGAGGAAGAAGAAGAAACATCTTTCATCCGGCGACGAGGAGGTCAAGAATCGAACCCGACCAGAAGACTGAAGACAGGGCTGTAAACAATGCATTCACAATCAGTTTAGTCGGGAGGACAGACAGGCGGCGCCTTCTGACTGAGAATTATGACCCCGACGAAATTTGCATCGACAATGAGGCAAGAAATCTCCTCCTCTCTCCTCTTTGTGCTATCGCCTCATCGTCGTCGTCGTCGTCATCTTTGCTGATGTTAATATTGCTGCCATAGCTGGACGTCCGACTGCAGCTATCAGCCTAAACCTCTCCACTCGGGCTCACTCCATAAAACGAGATAAAGAGCTGTAGTAATGTCTAAATGCTTTTTAACGTTTCAAGGCTATCTACATAATAATGGCACACACAGCTCCAATAATAGCATGTTTTTCATCTTGTCATCACGGCACTTCTTCTTCTTCTTCTCCATAGAGAGAGGAGA
This sequence comes from Tisbe holothuriae, assembly GCA_900659605.1. Classification (NCBI taxonomy): domain Eukaryota; kingdom Metazoa; phylum Arthropoda; class Copepoda; order Harpacticoida; family Tisbidae; genus Tisbe; species Tisbe holothuriae. The sequence continues at coordinate 52,416 of LR137152.1, read as the reverse complement.
GAGAGAGAGAGAGTCTGTAACAGTGACTCTGCAAAATCGCCTTTGGTGGTATGATGGGCACGGCATTTAATAAGAGTGCCTTTATACATTCGCGCGCACGTGATGCTTCAGAATCGTTTTCATCTTGTGTGCGTCAGTGTGGAGAGAGAGAGGATTTTGTCGTCGATCCCTTAATCACCAAGTCAACTTTCTCGAGTCGCATCACTCAGCAGCTTCGTGGTCTCGTTTTCAGTTAAGGCTTCACACTCAGTGCAAAGTAGAGATGGTTCTCTTACATTAAGACGAGTGGAGTCAAAGGACAGCAGCAGTGTCGTCTACAATGAAAGTGCATCATCCAATCTTGTCCAAATTTGTAATGAAAGCAACAGTTCTTCCCACAAAATTTAAAACTCTCATTCTTCTTCTCCTCCATTCTTCAATCATTTTCTTCCTTTTGACGTCGTCGTCGTTCGCATACTTGGCAGCACCACCAGAGTCGTTAAAACAAAGCAAAAAGAGACTCTGAGAGTGAAGCAACTTTGGAGGCAACACGCGCGCATGTATTCCTAGTATGATTATTACCATTATATTCTCCCTTTGCTGCTGACAGGCGGAAAAGGAATGAAGAAAACTCAGGCAGTAGGTCAAAATAAGAGCGAAAGGAATAAATAAAAAGCAACATTGGCACAAAACTGTTTGTTGGAAATCTTGCAGGAAAATGAGCTTTTGTTCCCTCTTCCCAATTTTCTTCCTCCAATATCTGAGAAAGCGGAAAAAATCTTCCTCCGATCAAAAAGTGATGAGGTTTGATGATGACTCTCCTTCGGGGTTTGGGGCAATCTCTCTCTCTCTCTCTCTCTCTCCTCTTCTCTCTCTTCTATAAGCCATTCAAGCTCTCCTCCTCCTTCTCCTCCTCTTTCTTCCTCTATCTCCTTCTTCTCAGCTGAGATTCGTCGATTTCCTTCTTCGCTCTGTTGCCAAGGCAGAAAAGAAGGGAAATTATTAGAGAGGAAAAATGAGGGAAGAATGGATTTGAGCATCTTTGGCACAGGACTCGGGTCATGGAAAACGAACCTCAATTGTTATTCATGAAACCATGTCTGCTTTTCTCTTATATAGACACGACAAATATGGCATTGCTGGATATACTGAAGCAGCAGCAACAACAACAACAACAACCTTCCTCAATAACTTCTTCCACTTTTTCTTCTTCTTTACCCATGATGGGCAATTCAGCAGCGGACAGTAAAAGCCAGAAAAAAATCTGCTTTGTACATCAATTCCACTACTCGGCCAAGAGGGTAAAAAGAAAAGAAAGAAGAAAAAGCACAGACTAAATAGAAGCACTAGAGTAGGCTTCTTTCTTTCTTTCTACCTGCCTACAAAACAGCTACACACATATGTTTAAGGAGGAGGAGGAGGAGGCTGCTACTAGGTGTGTGTGTATGCTGTAGTGCATAAAACTGAGATTAATATTCAACCATGTAGACATAAAGCAGATCCGTAAACAAAAGTGAGCGATTATGACAATTACACCTTGTGTGCGCAAGTGCTTCAAGCGGCGGCGGCAATAATAACAATGACTCGTGTAAACAAACCAGCAATAATGCAATGAGGAAAAGGTAAGGAGAAGAAGACAACAACGTGACCTCCAACCTCGAAATCTTTAAGCCATCCAAGCGTGACACATTTATTTTCACGGAGAGAGGGGGAAAAAGGGCGTTTTAAAAAAGAGAGTCTTTTTTCCTCTTCACCGGGAAAATTACGCGTCATTACTTGCTGACGAGAAGATTTGGGGGCAACACAAGAGAGTGACGAAAAATACGGTCTTTTTGACGCTATTTCGTCAGTCTGAGAGGGAAAGTGAGTTGTTGACGATTATATATATTTATGGGGCCGTTTCATAGAGTCTGGAGAGGAGCGTTCGTTCAACGGAGGAAATGGGGGCTGAAAACAATCGATCTCTGGATTGCTTCAAACGTTGAAATCACCGGCGGCGGCGGCTGCAGGAGAAACCTCTTCGTTTTTGACGGCACATGTTGCAATTCACATAATTGTTTTAACATTCTCCTCCGCTTCTTACTTTTATTAGCAATCAGCCACGTCGCTTAGAAAGTCTATTGTGAATAAATATGGCTGTTGCTTACTCATCTGTGAAAAGAAGGGAAATTGAAAAAAGTAGAGTATTTATGGCATTCGCGCCGCCGTCGACAGGAATATAAAATAATACGTATTCCTCATAATTATAGACTGTATAACTTTGCAATTATTAATGTGGCGAGCATGGCGATCGTTATAATTAATAGACGAGTATCTGGAACGGCAATAACGATGATTTCACTTCCAAAATTATCCTCTCGAAAGTCATCTTTAATTAAGTGAGGAGAAATGCCGTTTCACATATTAATGGCATCCCTGATACGGGGCCAGCTCTTATCTCTATATAATAATGTTGCAATGGTTCAATTTCGTTAATTAGGTCGGCTTAAAACTCGATTTCTTCTCCCTTCTCTAATAATTAGCTTCACGATCCGGTCGTTAGAATTTAGAATTTAAAAGCAACAAGGAAATTACAGCCTCCCGAATTTTGTGTTTGCAAAGCTATTTCGTCTTGATTTCACAGATACTCGACATAACACCGTTTCAAAATGTCCTCGAAAGCTCTTTTTGTTGCTTCTGCGGCATATTTAAAAAAGGGCTTTAAATGGAATTCCAAGAGAGACGAATATAACATTCATACGCAACGAAGCGTTCCCGCCTCGGTTTATTATTACAATTCTCTTATCTCTTCTTCGTCTTCTGTTATTAGCACAGTTTTTAAACCTTTTTTTCTGCACGCGTGTTGGCGTTAAAGGTGTCAAAAGAAAAGGAATTGCAACATCAAGAAAAGAGAGTAAAGAGAATATGTCACAACATGCTCATGCATGCATAATATGTTAGTAGATACGGGAGTGTATTCTTTATCTTGGTTGCATATCTGTGGTGTAAACTACGAAAGGTCCTCTGGATGTCAGTGAACACAATGTACAGGGTGGCATGTATGTGTGTTCATTTATGCATGCTTATCAATCACATTTAAAGTTGAACGAAACATTGAAAAAAGTGATATTGGCAATTACCTAAGTTTTCATTAGAGCTCTATTAGAAGTTAAGGTATTATTAGATGCCCCTGTACCTTTTCTAGGGCACAATGAATGACAATAAAGCAGGCTTCGTCGTGCACCACAATATACCCCTGGTGGCGGTCGTCGTCAAATTGTCCTTGCAGCCAAGAATTGTAGAACGGCAATAATCACAATAAAACTGTACGTCCTACTAAATTCGCTCCAGATATCTAAATAATCGAGAAAGAAGAAAAACGTGTGTTATTGCGAAATTATTGTACGTTTTCCCACACTAATATTTTGCGAACGCCGATATAATTTGGCAGACGACGGGAATGAGAAGAATACACGGACAATAAAACATAATTTCCAGCGTTGTTTCACATGAGCAAAATGGCAACCCTGAAGTCCTCGCGGGTCACCAAATATTGTCTTCTCTATTTTGACACGCAGGCAGGGGAAGAAAATATTGCTTTATTTCTTTCCAATACATCTGTGATCCATCAAAGCATTGCAAAAATGGCTGGGAACAGTTTTGTCCTAATCCAGATTTTAGTATTGCTTAAAGGGGGAAGTGAGGGGCGCAATAATATGGGACGATTTCTAATGCTCTTAAATAATTACCCAATAGGTGTATTTTCGACATATTTTTTGGATTATTTGACCCATCCGGGCTAATGGACTTTGCCCAAAAATATTATTTTTCATCTGGGAAAAAGTTCCCTATTCTTCACTCGATCTTTATCTCCTAAAATATCTCCCTATTCATTAAGAAGGTCTTGAAAGGTGGTCGTATTGAGCTTATCTAGTAAACGTACTACTAGCCAATCGGTTCCTACCCCTTATTCCCGCCATTTATTCCCTTTTTTCACATAGCAGCGCTCGTGCTAGCGTCACAGCCGAGTAGACGCGATAATAGCAGCATCGGAGACAGACTTAATTCCAGTTTGTTTTTCACATTAGAGAACACATCGAACAGATCGTTACTTCGTTCACTAGAAACCGTTTTCCACTGGTGGTGGGCGGCTTGTAATCACTTTGGGACCCCATTTTTGGTTCCATTCAGATAATGTCTTGGCGCAACGGGAGGCGGCACGACGTGATTGAATAAAAAATTAAGACTGTATTTTACTTTTTAGCAGCACATCATGGCTTCGGAAGTGAACGAGGCGTCATTTGTTTTCGGCTTTCACTCCTTGTAGGCATCCTTGTACTTTACGAATGCGTAAAACACGGGATTTCAAACAGTATTGAGCAACTTCATTAGGAAAGTGTAATTAATTCGGATTAAGTGGTCCCCTCACAATAGCACTTTGGTCATTACATTGCTCTTGCACGTGCATTTCATGAGGCCATACTTTAAATGCCCTTTTTATGCCTGCTTCTGTGTAAACAGCAGTGGTTATGAAGTTAATAATAAAATGCAGTTAGTCAGTCTGTCAGTGAGTCAGTCATCTGCCAGTAATGGACCAAAAAGTGCGTGCAGATTGCTATTAGGGAGCAGTTTACATAATAACGGATGCATCTGAAATATGTCCCACATTCCCAAAGTAAATGCTGCTACTGAAGGTCGAAAATGAATGTGTTCGGGATGCAGAAGACTAAAAAGGGAAAGAAAGTGTTTTCAGCTGGCAATTAGTTTCTTATTAGAACTTATTGTGGTGTGCCGCTAAAACATTATGCTAATTCAATCTATGATTGCCGTTACTACTGTGCATAATTATAGCAACTAATACTTTTGTGTGCAGCCACACACAGCTTTGTTTTGTACATTTAAACACGTTAAGTGAGAGTTTTGCCATTCCTTATCTTCTTTTCATTTCAAAACTGCTGACTTGTGGCTTCCGAAAAGCGTATTTATTACCTCTATTATTGTTATTCTTATTACTGGTACAGTATCATTAAGAAAAGGGGTTTCGATTTTCCTCGCTCTAATTGGTGGTTTATGTTTTAGTACTTGGACAAGGCAAATTATAGCACAGCAGCAGCAAAAGAGGTGCTAATGGTTTGAGCCTTTATTGCATATTGTTTCCGGATATAATAGCTCGTATCCATAATTAAGACACCCTTAAATGAATGGCGGGAAATGTTACAGGATGGTATTCCGGAAATTCCTTGATTGTTTCACAAAAAATGTCTCTCTCTCTCTCCTACCGAGATATTTTCCCCTTCTCGGATTTCTATTTTCCTCTTGTCCCGCTTCTGCATTCATTGGCAAGGGGCCATAAATTATTCGCGATAAAATAAACTGCAAAATACAGAACAGTTTGGGGAGAAGAAGGAAGGAGGCACTAAAGCGGTCTTGGTTTATTAACCCTAGAGTGCGATGCGAGGAGGAGCTGCTTCGTCCGAGCAGTACGTATTAAAACGGCTATAGCTGTTGGCGCTGGTCTAATTTTAGCTGATAGCTCGGGTCGCTATTATTTTCTTCTTCAGGACCTGTTTTTCCCCGTCTGATATACGAACACCATAATGGCAGTGGTGGCAAAAATGGGTCAAACACGCGATAGAGACCAGGCGAAAATTGAATATGAAAAGCGACGAAAACAACATCTTAGATTTCTAGCCACGTATGCACAGCAATGCGGTTTCCCTTTTTGTCCTTGCAATCGCTTAAGACGATCGTCGTCCATCGGAGTAAATGGCAAATTGACTCTTCTCCCCTCTTCTTAACTCGTGTAACATTGTCAAATATTTTGACCCTTTCATCTCTGGAGACATTCTCCTCCTGATGCCAGCCAACACATTTAAATAATCTTCTTATCCATTCAGCCGGTCATACCAGCTTGGCTATAAAAAAAAGAAGCTTCTTTATCCTTCTGTATGGATCATATGATGGCTGTCTTTTATGCACTGAGGTATTATTATTATTATTATTACGAGCGGAGGAGGAGGAGGAGGATCGAGGCTCAAGAATGGCTATAAAAAGTCTCCAAAATACCATATTGAAAAGGATCGCTTTTACAGCTAAGGAAGAAGTTTATAAACATATTTTGCTCACTCCTTCCTCTCCCTTTCATATGGTAATTTTTGATGAGATAAAACATCAGTCGGACTTCAAGATGCTTTTTATGTTCTAAAATGTCGTTTTGGTCACATTTCTTAAAGCCTCAAAGGAGTTCCAATTGCAGTGGGTTCGTGCCGAAAACAATTATGCAGAACTCTTTCTTGCTTCATTGTTTTTGCCGCTCTCAGTCGTCGATCTTTCTTCAACACTTTTAGGTCACATAACCTCACTCTACGGTAGTCTAGCAATGGGAGGAGAAGAGTTTAAAGGTAATTTGGATAATTGCTAGACTCTTCTTCGTTTTAAGCAGGGCTGCCATTATAAATTTATGGCACGAATTTGGTATACACATGTCTTTTTACCCTTTTGTTTTTGTAGATATTATGTCAACCCTGTATCAGACCCACCTCAACCTGCCTTAATTTTCCTCCACTTTTTGCCACATATCCCCGAAAACCACGACGACGACGACGACGACAGCGCAATTATGCACGTTATCGTTTTTGCGTCTTCGTCTATTTTAAACCTTTTGCCGTTGGCATTGAATTTAAATTCGCTGTTATTAAAAGTGTATAATCTAACCCTACCCTAACATACAACCGGACTTTTGTTTCTAGGTAAGCGAGGCTGGAGCTAACTTTCGACGGCATTCCAGGCATGCTTAAACTGGTACTCTCGAAGGGAAACTGCCGATCTGTCGTCAGGTCATTAATACGCTTATTTATATTAAGAGTAAATCTATACACGCTGGTGATCGCTTCCATTTCCGCTCTTCAAGTCTCATTGCCTAAAAATATTGGGCACCACTTTTGCTCCGCTCAGGAATGTAAACGTCGCTTATAATAATGGCCTCTCTCTCTCTCTCTCTAGCACTCGCTCTAGGTGCGGAGGCCTCCACAACACACCGAAAAGGGGGAGAACTGGAGTTGGGGCGTGTAAGAGTAGCCTTAAAAGGCCGCATTCCTACAGCAATGGATAGCATTAGAAACCGTTTGTCCTCGAGAGGAGCCCTGTAAAAATATCTTTTGCACATTCCAAACGAAACATTTTCAGAGGACAGGATTCGACTTGCGTATTAGTATAATTCATTCACAAATTCCCTCTTTCTGGCTGTAATCACTTATCCCAAGCTACAAATACAAGTATAAATTCCTCCTCCTCCTTTCCTTCACATTATTTCACCCTAGGGTCCAGCTTTGCCTTGAAAAAAATACATCGCTCGGATTTACGAGATTTTCGCAGCGGCAGCGGTGAAAAAATATGTTTCTTGTTAAAGGGTGTTTCTTTGGTCCGAATCCTAGTTTGTACTGCCCCTCGTGGGGGTTTCTACTTCATGTACATACTACTTCTCCAACATAGGAGTGGAAGGCTGATGCAATGCCTCGTAACTCAAGCTCGTTCAATTGCTGCCCTTTTTACGCTTTTTTACGCAAACGGTCGCTTGGGGGTTGACCGCATTATATTACGAACGGGAAAAGGAGCTTGTAGAAGAAGAAAGAGGAGTGGAAATGGCCAACAAATATGAATGAGCTTTTGTTTTGTATGGGGAACACTGAACAGTATTATTCTGTGCTTGAACTACCTTTTTACAAATCGAGGCCTACTTATAAACACACAGCCAATCCAATGTCGGACTGACCGGACCTGGGTCGCTTTGACCTTGCTGAGCTTAGCCCTCTTATGCTTCTTCTCCTCCTCCTACCAGCCGGCCGTTACCAGCATCAAAAGTGCATCATCCCATTTTTCTGCTTCAGCGATTTTCCCCTCTACCGACCAGCAGCAGCTACTCCCTATCTCTCTTGTTTTGCTCTTTAAGACGTTCTTCAGTCTCTTTCCTTTCTTCTTCTTCTACTACAACTACTTCTACTACTACGACTGCCATTCCCCCAACCGCAAGAGCATGAGCGTTCAAGGGGGCTGCTGGGCGCGTACGCATTGACGCTTTTATTCAATCCTCTGCCCCACGTATGGCTGCGCTGACCACGTCGAGATGACGCAATTCTGACCTCAAGCTCTGAACGAACGCGATTTTTTTCTTTCTGGTTCCAAAGACGACTTTTTTCGCTATATACGAGGAGAGAGAGAGAGAGAGAGAGAGATCACCACGTGAGATCTGAAAAGAAAAAGAAAGAAAACCCGGTTTTGACTTTTCTTGTTTAAATAAATCGTCAAATTGGTATAAAAAGGGAAGTGATATCTGCGCTTCTAAAGGGCACTCTTGCACGGAGCTTAAGAATTGCCCGTGTAAGCGCGGCTGTAATAACATCCCTCCCAATCCACTCAGCGGTCGTCGTATAAAGAGCGACGAGTCGTCGTCTTGTTTCTTTCTTTTTCTCATCTCGGACCTGCCAGACATCCTGACTCTACCTCGGATTCCATAGGCGTACACGAGGGCGTCTCCTGTCCTTGTAACACATCCGTGGATCCTTCCGAATGCACGCATATGCCCGCCGCTCTAATTTCGTGACGGGAGATGACTCATCTGAGCGAGACCCCAATTTGGTTTTTTCCTCTCCTTCTTCTTCTTTCCCCCGGGAAATGTAGAAGACTCCTGGGCCCAAGGATATAATTAATATCTAACCTTGAACCAGTGTTTAGATGCTGCTGCTCAATTAAACGTCGTTTTCTTTTTATGATGCCAAGCCAGCTCTGCACTCAATCCATGAAAGCGTCACGATTGCGTTGTAAAAATGCCTCTTCAACAGTTAACGAGATCTAACAGACTCATTCATTTGCGCATCATACATGCTTCCAAACAGTGCAGCAACTGCTTTACTAATTAACCATCATTGTTACTATTGTTATTATTATTAGTGGGTGGGTCTGCATCCTGAGCCTTCGTCTGCAGCCCCCCTTTTTAGATATTCCATTGGTGGCGGTGGCGGCGCGGACAAGCCAAGGTTGAATTGCGTAATAACACCACTCACTCACTCACTCACTCACTCACCAGCCAGAGTCGTCAAAAATTGTGCAAAAAGCTCAAAAGCTCCCAGTCTAGCCAACAAAGCTGCGTCTGACCGGATCAAAGTGGGTGCTATCACAGCAGGGCGATAGAGTCATTTTTCGCGTCTCGTCGGGCTGAGAAGGGGAAATTTATCAATGGCGAGGCAAAACAGCAAGTCTGGCAAATTCGCTGTGGGCGCCAATTAAGACCAGGGCTAGACAGGAGGGAATATAATGCGTACGGAAGTGAGAGGAAATAGACTGACGCGCACCACGAGAGAAATAAAACAATGGGAAAACGCTTAAATGTGCTATTTTTATGGCTGAAATAGATCGCTTTTCGTTGAGACATATCTTTTTATCGCGGTCTGGTGCGAAAACCATTAGGACAGCAGCAGCACTATGATATTGGCTGATATCGTATAATACACTACTAACGTGTATTCGATTTCGGCAGTAGTCTTCTATCCTCGTCGCCGGGCCTTTTACCGCCAATAAAGACTTCTTCTTCTTTCTTCTTCTTTCTTTGCCCTTGTAGAAGCCATTCTCGGACAAAATGCACTGGGTCTGCTGATCCTCCTCCTCCTCCTTCCTCTCGATCAGTGCACACATCTCTCTGGAATCTGCTGAGCTGTCCCTGCTGCCATTATTTCTTGCCCACCCACCCACCCAATGGGTCGTCGTCGTCGTCGTGAGCAGCTGCGCCAACCCTTTCAGCTCCAATGACGCAGAAGAAGAAAAAGTGCGTATATTATTCCGCTGACGCACCGACGATAGGGAAGAAGAAGAAGAAAGTGCACTGGCTGAAAGAGGGACAAATTGACCGATTTCAGGCATATAACGGGTCATCATCAGCCTAATGAGAGATATGCATTAAATTTAAACACAATGTTTGAAGGTTTCCATTTGCCAATTTTTGTTTCCAACCACAAGAAGATCGTCAAGCAGCAGCAAATCTCTTAAAACCTCACTTTCTTAACTTTAAAGGGTCAAAATAGTGCTAAAGTATGTAAGCTATGCACAGGTGGTTTTCTTTCTTACACAAAAGGGTTTCCAAATGCCTTTGTTTTCGTCTCCATTTCAAAACGTATGTCGCTCGCAAGCTACAGTGGTTTATTTGCGTATGATATTTATAACATTAGTTATGGTTAGTGGTTTGAAACTATGGTGCGCATATTTTCCCTTTTATTGTGTCACGTTGCCGCTTTATATACTTATAAAATATGGTATTATTAAACATTTTAATTGTTTTACGCAAAAATTCGGCATTTTTGTGCCATAAAGTCCTTTTATACGCATAATGCATACGCAGAGGGCCGTCAACAGAATTTGAGAATGGTAAAAAGTGGTAAAACGTAAGCTAAAAATATCACGGAGTCCAATGAGTGGCAACTTTCTCCGACCCAGTATTGAAAACAAAGTGGCTGATTGAATTGTATAATTGCTGCAAGACACTCTTATCTGACGTGCAAATATGTATTTTATCCTGTTTAGCAGATTGCTTGTCGGTGATAAAGAGCCTTTTAAAGGCGTCAAAACAAACACGCGTAATTAATGCAGCGTGGAAATGCATTCTTGTCACTAAACTTTTCAAAAATGATGAATTGAATAAAACATTATTATTTTTAATGTCACATTTACAAATCTAAAACATGGATTCCTTCTTCATCTCAGACAGGAAATGTTGAAGCCATCATTTGTCATTGGAACATTCTTCCTCTCCCGATTAAAATACCATCTATCGGCTTAGAGACGTCTTTTTTACCCCCAAAAAGACAGCCCAGGAATGCTTACATCACTGTCGTGTCGGGCTCTGGGTTCGTTTCCCACGGAGTTATCAACACATCTAGCCAAATATGTCCTACTTTCACCCGACGCAAACGAGGAATTAAGTCGGAAAGGGTTGCCATTTCAGCTGTTAATTCCACAAGATAGCATCCCTGAGAGCCTGTGAGTTGGTTTATCGCCTCCAGGTCTCTGAAATGCAGATCAAGCAAGAGCTTTAATTTACTCAAAAACGTCTTGTCGTCTCTCGAGGGCTCAAATTTGAGAATGAGGAATGAGATTTAGTTTACACACTGCTGTGTCTTGTCAGGGATGCCATTTTGTCCTCCAGTGATGATTGTGGCAGCCCTGAGTAATGACCATGATTACAAGCTCTACAGCAGCAACTATTTTGAGTATCTCTCTCCTCCCTCTTTTGCAAGGATAACAAGCTGAGAGGAGGAGGAGGTTGAAGTATATATATAATAATATCATAATCATAATGATTATGGCGGCAGCATAGAAGGGGAGAAAAGAATATTGTTATTATGTCTGCTACATCCAGAAAAGAAGCAAAAACATAAGAAGTAAGTGTTATGATAATTGCAGCATTCTTTCCCTTAAACGGAACACGCAGAAGAAACAGTCTTGTATGATGCATTTAGAAACTTTTGAAGAGAGTCTCATTGGATATTCCGGACCCGACTCCGAGCCCATGATTGAAACGTCGTGCAAACGCTTCTTTATCACGGAGGAGTAGGAGAAAAGCTTTTTCGTCGACTAGACGACTCTAGAGGAGAGAAGACAACAGTATTATTATTATTCCATTCCTGCCTCCCTCGTGCCTCATTACTCAGTACATTTTGGGCCTGCTGCCCAACTCCCTCCCACTTTCCTTGATGAGCCTTCTCAGCAGGTGACAAATTTGTGTGCTTCCCCTCTCTGCCCATTTTTCAACCACTCTTTTTATTCTCCAAATAACGCCGTTTTACAACCTGGGCATAAATCATAACATTATGCCAAATTCCAGCCATTGATTTTAACGATGTGTGCGATCTGCCTTGCATACAACTGAGAGTCAAGAGGTCACGACGTACGCGGTAGTATTGATTTTCCTTCCAATCCCAACATCCGCAGATGGCGTGTTTTAATAGCCCTTGTTTCAAACCTCCATTTTATTGCAGTTCCCCCTTTTCCAAGAAGTTTATATTGGTTTTCGAGTAGGGACTGACATGGGTGGCTTTGGTAAAACAGGCCATAAAATGAGGCACAATGTATCTCAATCTGAGAAGTGCAGCAGCAACTTTTGACGACTACTTCGTTCATTGATCCCTCTCTGCTGAGTGTTTCTCATTCTCATTTTTTTCTCCCTCTACATTTTTCCCTTAAAAGCCTGACACATTTTCCATTCTCTGCTCGCTTCGACCTGCCAAGAAATTAAATTTTTAAATATCAGGAGAAGAAAAAAAGAAATATCTCTCGATGGATGAGATGAAAACTGCCTCAAAACCCAGACGGCTGGAGAGAGAGAGAGTTTATTGTTTATTGTTTATTGTTAAATCTCCGTCTTTCGACACGTGAGCACACATTAACTGGAGCATTATCACAAGAGATCGACTTGACAAACAATTGCACAAACACGATACAATACAGATACAATGATATACACAGATAAGATAACAGAATAAATGTTCAAACAAGTTCTTGATACAGTCAATACCAATTTACAAAACGCTTGTACGTTGGGGGGCTTGTGAAACCTTCTTAATCAGGCCTGTCAGCCAGGAGCTCTGACACCATCGGGTGATTCATGAATTTGATGAGACCGCTAAGGGTCCAACGGACTTGGGGCCCTTCGACCCCAAGAATCTCAATGCTGCTGATCCACAAGACTGGGCAGTCGTACACCAGGTGTACAAAATCCTCCTTGTCCTCCGAGCAGAGACGACAGAGATTGTTTGGTACTTTCCCCATGTTGTGAAAGTGATACTGGAGATTGTTAAAGCCGGTGATGGCGTGGACAATCTGGGTGGTAAGGATTCTGCCCTTCCGGAGGATTTGAGCAGAGAGATTAGGTCTGCGCGTTGGGAACCAACATTTAGTTTGCCTGAAGGCAGACGTGTTCTGATACCTTCTCTCCCATGATGCATGCAATTGAGAGAGCAGGACTAAGTGAGCTCGGCGACGTTGAGACCGAATGGAGAAGCGAGACGGCCCCCAAGTGGAGGTTCCCCGTTTTGCGAGTGTGTCGGCGCGTTCATTGCCTGGGATCCCGACGTGAGCCCGCACCCAGTCAAGGTGAACCCCGTTGGATTTTGCCAAGCTGTTGAGCTTGAAAATCGTCTGTTGAACCAGGTTTGAGGTGACCTTGGAGGACTTGAGGGCCAGAAGCGCTGACATGCTGTCGCTGGAGATTTTGATCAGGTGACCACGAGTCCTCGCTCGGATTAGCTGGTCCGCCGCCAGGCAAATAGCCTGTAATTCAGCCTCAAAGACAGTACAGTTCTCCGGCATTCTCTCAGAGAGTTCGACCTTCACGCGGAGCGTGTGGTCAAGAAAGAGAACCCCCAGACCCACGCCTGTGGGGGTTTTGGAGCCATCCGTGAAAACTTCAATGTCGGGTTTAAGGGGCTCTGCGGGTGGCAGAGTGGAGACCAAGAATTTCTTGGTTAGAATACGACACGACGTACGATCGTAATGGTCGTGAACGAGACCAGCCCTATTTAGCATGAGATCGAGCTGCTGCCTATGTGGCGGGAGCGGGGAGGATGCCTCCAGACGGAGGTGGGTTTTCAGAGATTGATTCTGAATAAAAAGGTCGAGGGGAGGCAGATCGAAGATCATTTCCAGACCCATCGTGGGCGTGCCGGTGCGGATTTGGGCCATGCATCTAAGGGCGAGACGATTTATTTGCTGTAGCATATTCTTGTCAGCCTTGGAGATGCTGAGCGACCATACGATGCAGCCGTAGGTTAGGCTGGGTTTGATGACCGTATTGAACAACCACTTTATTATCTGTGCCTTGGGGCCCCAGAATCTGCCTTGGTAAGCAGAGGCCTTAGCTAAGGCAGCTTTGGCAAGCCTAACCTTGCTTTCCATATGGGGGCGGAACGTCAGCCGGGAGTCAAAAAGTACTCCTAGAAATTTGACCTTGGGCAGGTAGGGTAGGATTTCACCCCCAAATAGAAGGGGCGGAGGAGTGGGCGAGCTTAGACCCACGTGCATGACTTCCGTTTTAGAGTTTATTGACAGACCAGCGGACCGGGACCAAGTATGGGCCAGGTCCAGGAATTTGGCTGCTCTGTGATAGAGTTGGGATGGGGTGCATCCATAAACCACGCCAAACCCATCGTCAGCGAAGACCACCAGGTCCGTGTGCGGCAGTCTCGTGGACAGAACTATGAACTCATCAATGACGATGTTCCATATGAGGGGAGAGAGAACACCCCCTTGGGGCGTGCCCATGATTAAGAACCTGACACTGGTGGCGCTACCCAGGGTGGAGGAGACCACCCTGTGGGTAAGAAGGTAGCCGAACCAGTCTATAAACCAGGGGGCAAAACCCTTAGCTTTAAGGCAAGATATAACTTTATCAGCAGTAACGCGGTCAAAAGCTCCTTTGACATCGATTTTGATGACAATGGCATCCTGGTCCCCCCTGTGGGTACGTTCCAAAAGGCCGTAAGCTTCGCTAAGAGCAGAGTCGCAAGAGAAACCCGATCTGAAGGCATGTTGTTTAGCATGTAGTGGGTTCTTTCGCAGAAAGGTCTGTTCCAGGTGCCAGAGAATAATCCTCTCGAGGCCCTTGAGAAAGAAACTGGTCAGGGTAATAGGGCGAAAATCCCTGGGGCCAGTGTGTTCAGGTTTGTTTTTGGGGATGAAAATCACCGTTGCCAAACACCAGCTCTCGGGTACATATCCCAGCTCTAGGCATGCCCTATACATGTAGACAATCGAGGAGATGATCTCATCGGGGAGGTTGTGGAGGATCACCGGCTGGATGCAGTCCGGGCCCGCCGCTTTGTAAGGACCGAATTTTTTGAAAGATTCCTTCAGGGAGTCAGTGTTGATGAAAGAGAAAGCCCTCTTCAAGTACCGAAGTCCCACACGTTTATGGCGACCCAGGAACGGTGACTGCGAGCAGTGTTTTGTGGATCCAGGGAAGTGCTCGCTCATGAGCACTTCCAGCGTGGAGGCAAAGGTACCCGGTTCATCATCCGGAGACAGCATTGGCAGGGTTGCTTGCTTTTTGGATTGAACAAGTTTATTAAGGAAGCATGCGTCTCCGGCCGAGTGCATGCTGTCAAGTCGAGACCTAAAGTGGTCACGTTGTGCCCTACGGAGTTCATATTTATATGCGGTTCGAGAGTCCGTAAAGGCTTTGGTATTCGACGTACTGGGAATTCTGCGTCTAATGTTGTCATTCTTACGCATTATTCGGCGAAGATTAAGTAAGTCATCGTTCCACCAGGGGACATGAGATGACTTGCTGGTCGGAGGAGTCTTGGGGCAGGACATCCTAAGACATTTATTTATAAGCTCAACAAGTTCCTTGCAGAATTTTTCAATCTCCAGATATGACCATGAGTCTGGTAGATTAAGTTCATGCTTTAAGTTACGAGCATGTTCTTGGAAAAGGGTCCAGTTGGTCCTTTTAAGAAGACGAACGGGAGTGTCGTCTTGGACATCGTCCACCTCGAAGACGGCCTCGAGCATGAAATGGTCGCTGAGTGGAAATGGGCGTTTTCTACTCTCAGATAAAATGAGCCCATTTGAGAAGAGTATTATATCAATTGTACTCCGGTGTTCCGCGTTCTCGGACATGAAGGTGGGGCCCTCTATGGGAGCCAGTTGAAGCTCCTGTTCGAGGATCACCTCCTCGCAGGCCAGTCCCCTTGGGCATGAGCGATCGTACCCCCACAGTTGAGCATGAGAGTTCGTGTCGGAGCCGATCAAAATTTCTATTTTGTTTTTGCGACCGTAATGAGCGATATTTTGGATCATTTCAATATGGCCCTGTATCGGCTTGTCCTTTAACATATATATGGATACCGCAAGGTAGGACAGGCCCTTGTTGTGGACCACCACCGTGGTGGTGAAGGCGTCACAGAGCTCAGGGACGAGCATGGCGTCGAGCCTGTCCATGAATGCGACGGCTGTGCGAGACTTGGGAGACCGAAGAACTCTGATGCCCTGTGGCATTGCTTGGACAAGAGAAACATCTTGTAATGCGAAAATGCAGTCCTTTCCGAACCCATTTTTAAGTTCAATAAAAGCCTCTCTGCTGCGGCGTATATTTAGGGAGTAAAAACGAACGGGCATTATGTCGTAAGAATTCTTGGTATAAAATGTACAATTGATTAATACAGAGATCGGACAATTCTTATAGTTTAAAAGCTGAGATCCACGTAGTCTTTTTCAAAGTTCTCTTCTGCAAAGACGTCATCCTGGTCCGGCGTCGCCTCGGCGGGCGTCTTGGTCTTCTTCTCCTCCGGGGTGGTGAGGGCGCCATCCAGATTGGGCAGCTGGTCAGAGCTGGGGTCTCCTTCGGACCCCCGAGCCATTTGGAAGTCCTCATTGGGGTCCCCGTCCTCGTTTCCGCGGCCGAGTGCCGAGGGAGTGCTCTCCGAGCCCTGAGTCTCGGGGTGAGAGACAGCAGATGCTCCGCGCCCGGGTGGGGTGATCTTCTCTATGAGAGAGCCATCCTCTTGGTAGCCCCTCCTCTCTAGGAAGGCGGCAGCGTCGACTCGTGAGTAGCGGACCTGGAGCGAGGACAACAGGCAGGACCAAATCCTCGAGTCCGAGGGGTTGTCCCTCCTCCTCTTCTGAATGGCCCCCAACAGCGGGGGGGCGCAGCAGACGATGATCTCCCTCGCCTGGGGTGCACCCGGAGTGCGTGGTGGGAAGGCATGAGTTCTGGCACGCCCGATGACGTTGCCGTCAATGGGGAGGTCGTTCATGTGCCAAAAGGAGTCCAGAATCTCCTTTTCGGTCTCCTGCATGGAGGAGGGGATGAGAATCCGGATGTCGAAGCCTTGCTGACTTTCCTGAGGAGTACAGGAAAAGTTTATGCCGTCCTGGGACTGCGTGGAGACCCACTCCGAGAGCTGCTCGGCCGCGGCCATGGTTCGCACGATGATCTTGATCAGCCCGGGGGGACGATAGTCAGTGGAGATTACCGGGATGCGCTCCTTGGCGATGAACGTCCCGAGACGGGGGCGGAAGGCGAGGTATGAGGCCCTCGAGATGAGTGCACCGTCGTCACCCTTTATGTAAAGGAACGCATTGCCCTTCATTCCCACGAAGCTGGTCTTCTTCTTCATGCCCACTGGGCCGCCGCGAGCGACTGACCTCCCTCCTCTGCCACGATCACGGCCGCGGCCGCGGTTTGAGTCGCCGTTGCCGGCGGACTGGTAGCCGAACTCATCCATGCCGTCCGTGGAACGGGATCTGCTAGTTGAACGGTGTCGGCGCTTGACCCCCCGTGGGGTGAAATCACCGTTTGCGTCGGCCTGATCGCTTCCGACCTGTCCGGACTGTTCTAGAAGCTCCGCTCGTTCGGCCTCGTCAGCCCAGCTGCTGGCACCGTAGTTTTGACTCGTAGATGAGGCACTGGGCATCGCCCTGGTCGCACCAAGCGACCGTTGCGGTGGTGGTGGTGCGGCTGATCCCGTTGCAGGAGTCGCGCTCAGAGCTGCGCGAAGGTGGGACGGGATGGACGATAAGTCGACATTGGCCGCCTTCAGGGCCGACAGCAAGTCGGTCGGCTGGGATGGAGTTTTGAAGACCGGTTGACAGGGTTGATTAAAACCCTTTACGGCCGACGGGGTGCGGAGAAGCTCACCCTGGTCGAGTTGAATGAAGGCAGGCAGCGGAGCTGACCTCCCAGCGGTGTGAGCAGTCAAGATGCCCATGATCACCGAGTAGATCTCCTTGAAAGCGTCGGAGGGATCGTTGAAGCCAAAGCGGTCGAACAGCTTGGTGGGGACGACCGAGAGGCGTTGGCCGACCGCATGCTCGAGCATGAATAGTTGATCATTCAACATGTTGCGCTTCATCTGAGCGTCGTGACCGTTGCTCCACGAGCTGCGGGAGCGCGGTGTCAGCTGGGTGGCTGGCTGGGAAGCTTGGGACGGATTCACCAGGCGAACTCCCCTCTGAGATAGAAGCGGCGGTTGCGGTGACTGGACCGTGACGGAGAGAGACGGCAGCGTGGCCGTCGAGGACACGGGGGCAGCGAGGGCCGGGATCATGCCCTGAGCGCGGAGAGCCTCCAACAGAGAGGGCGGGATGGAGGAGTGGGACGAGCCGGAAGAGGTCCTCGCCAGGGTCAGACTGGGAGCGGACACAGTCGATCTAGAAGAGAGAGTTACCGCCCCAGCCGTATTAGCACCAGTCTGAGTGACATTTAGTCCGCCAGTGATTCCGTCGCCTGGGCGACCATGTTGTTGAGAGCGGACCTCCGGGAAGTCGCGATCAGCGTTGAACGTGGAGGACGCCTTGGGACTGGTGACAGAGCCAGAGGGATGGCCAACAGCGTTGCCGTACGGCGAGAACCGCTTGGTGTTCCTCGAGGAGCGACGGGTCCCCCTGCCGGAGGGCGAGGCCGAATCCTCGTTGGGGTCGATGTCGATCAGGTTGCCCTCGTTTGACATTGCAGCAGGGTTGATTACACGTGCCAGTGTACTTGGGCGGGGTCGAGGAGCCAAATCCAGAAAGCAAGATGGCGTCCACAAGGGGGGCGGCCGAAAAAGAGGTGACGGGGGCGGCACGGACCGCACACAGGTGTGGCAGTCGGTGAAGGGCGAGGCGAGCGAGCCGGTGGACACGTTCTTGGCCTTGGTTGATGGCTTTGAAGGCCACAAAGTCCAGTTTGCTCCTTTGAAGAAACGGAGGGCGTTTTTCACGCACCTGTTTCAGCTGAGCGCGCTGAGTCAAGTCCATGAAAGAGAGAGAGAGAGAGAGAGAGAGAGAGAGAGTCGTGGTTTTAATTCGCCTTTTTTCAGCAGGTGGGATGATCTGCTTCATTCTCCAGTGCTCACGAGATTTGGAAGAAAAAACTCGTATGCGTTTAAATAACGTAATTTAAATCATTCAAACAGAATACATATTAAATACATATTTTTTAACAGGGAGTATATTCAATAACATTAATACTAGTAATTTTGGCACTGTATACGTCTTGTTTAAAGTGTTTAGCTCCGGAAACTATAAAATTAGTAGAAAATGATTATTAAAAACGTAACAGCCGTTTTCCAAAGCAACAGACTTCGAATGCACATATGATTAAAAGAAGAAAGAAAAGCAGAAGACGAAGAAAAAAGACGTCAGAAATTCACGCGTCCGTTTTTTGAATGATTCGCAACAGATTGT
This sequence comes from Tisbe holothuriae, assembly GCA_900659605.1. NCBI lineage: Eukaryota > Metazoa > Arthropoda > Copepoda > Harpacticoida > Tisbidae > Tisbe > Tisbe holothuriae. The sequence continues at coordinate 33,246 of LR137152.1, read as the reverse complement.
ACTGATAGCACCACCATTATAGCTCGCAGCAGTCAAAAAGACGTATAAAACTCCAAAATGAGACTGTAAAATACCTTATTTTTACAACTAATTTGCAAACTGCTCCCGTCTGTCACTAGTCTTTGAAATCGGCCCCGTAAGCGCTCTCATTATAGATTTGAAATATGGCAGGTCGTTGGAAGAGTTATGGGTTTAGTTATGAGGTTACCCCGTGGCTAGACAACGAAAACAAATAGATACATTAATGATCTAACTACACGACTTAAGTCAATCACTGCATAACAAAGTATCCAAATTGAATGATTATATATTTGATTACATTGTTTGGCCTGAGGATAACCGAAGACTCTCCACTATTGATTCCACCTTATGTCGTGTGGTTAATGCCTTATAACACCGATTCTCTCGTAGTAAATGTAGTAATAATAATTCGTCCCTACCTCGATTTCGCATCTGTTGTTTTTGTCTGATTGAAATAAGCGCGGTGACAATTTCACACCAGAAAAAAGAAAGGGTTGGTTTCTGAACCAGATGGGAGACAAATGGTAGAAGGTGGATACAGGGTGGTTGTTTTAAAGTGGTACATTTTATCAACCCTAATAAGTGCAGTTAAAAAGCAGGTTAATAGAGCAATGAATATGTTGAGTCCTCCATAATATGTTTTGTTACATGTAAATATAGTTCCACTTTAATAGCCCCACCCTGTCTAAGAAGGAGGCGTGTTTGTTTGAAAGAGACTTGGGCGAAAATCTCATGTCGTAAACAGCTTGCTTTTGTGAAATTAGGAGGAAAGTGGCAGAAAAGAGGAAGAAGAAGAAGAAGACGGTGCCTTTGGGGTAGAAGAAAACGCACCAGATTGAAATAAGAAAGGGGGATGAGAGAGAGAGAGAGAGAGAGAGAGAGAGAGAGAGGAAATATGGTGCGAATTTTGGACAACGCAGAGAGAGACATATGTCACATGTTGCTTGCTTGCAAGCGTTGAATTGGAGCTCTGTGTGTGCAGACTGCAGAGAAAGTACGCTTTGGTATCATTTGGTAGAGGATTATTAAGAGCCATGTCTGGCACAATGTTTCATTAGATTCAAATAGGTTCTTGCAATGATAGACAAACTCTTTCTGAATCCGTAGAGCATGTTCTGGAGAGGTTTCGTGATTGACAAAAGTTCCGCACCTCATTTTCCCGCCATTTTCTCCGTTCTGCTTTCACATACTCTCCGCTTTCTTTCAAACATTATCATGGAGCCCTCCCAGCAGCCTCTGCACTTGTTTTTTTCCCGAGGACGACTTAACTCCGCTCTCGACGCACTTGCAATCCACTCCCAATCCAAGTGTGTGTGCTGTTGTCAAAGGCAATGAAAAATGTGAAAAAAGCATCTGTAAAAAATAACATATTTTACATGTGGGGGCCGGGGCTAATGAACAATGTAGCGACAAAGAAAGGTTGAAATGTGATATATCAAGCCATTACCCGCATTGATTTCAGTTGTATGCCTATCGGTCTACTCTTAATAATGTATTAATAACAAAGTCCTTTTCCGACAACTTCTGATCATCGTCGTCGTTATATCATCATCTGTTATGTATATTATTCAGAACGAGTGTTAAAAGTTGAAAAGGTGCTGCTGCTTGATTCCGTGAAGCCGCAACTGCAGCACAGGAGGCTGAAAAATAAGCATCTCAAGTGTTGAATTATCTGTTGTTGATGGACACATTTGCCAACGCTAGGGAGTCCTCAAAGTGTTAGAGATTGACAATCAAACTGATAGAACGGGTAAGTTCTTTGTTTCTACTTTACAATAACATCTTAATAAGGTCTACTGCCTATAATTATTACTTCATAACTCAGCCACTTTGTCAGTTAGTAAGTTTATGGGTATATTTGAACCCTTATGGTTTCCTAAAGCTTTTATGCCATCCTTCCATATGATTACTCCTTCCCATTGCAAATGCTATTTGTTCCCACAGAGCGAGGCCGCAAACGGGAAATACGACAAAAAGAACAAGATAAATGCACATATTTTCCCATTTGACACCATACTACAATAGAAGAAGAATCAATTAATCTTCGTTTAAGTACTTTTTTGGAAAGAGAAAATGTTTATGCCATTTACACGCCAGTCTGCATTCATAACCGAAAATACCTTTTTTCGTACTCCTTCTTTACAATACCTTTCATTTGCAGGCTTTTAACCACCACTCGCAATGTCATCAATACAGCCGTGTCTTTGTCATCACCAAGATGAGTCTTCTTCCTCAGCTCAGCACGTCTGTTTTTGTCAAGAGATGGAGCGGTTGAAATCGGTGCTGCCAAATGAGGTGAAGCGGGCTGAGCACAGGGATGAGGACGATGATGAGAACAACAATATTAAGGCATCGCAAGTAAGCAGATATAAGATTTCCCTTGAGAGTTTTGCACAGATGTGATGTACTAGCACAGTCCAGGAATAGCACAGACTGCATTATTCACAGGATTTGCACTGAACTGGAATTGTACAGAATGAACTTCCCCTGGAATTGCACAGAACCAGAATTGCACAGAACTCATTGCCTAAAATATTAGCACATATTTAATGTTAATTTACCTAACCCAACCTAACCTAACAGGATCTCTTGCCCTAGCCCTGCGGGAGCCCTAGCCGGCCCTGCGGGAGCCCTAGCCCTGTGGGACTCCTAAGGTATTCCTAAGGGGTGTCCTAGTCCTGTGGGCCCCCTAAAGTACAGTCTGTGCAATTCTAATTCTGTGCACTTCTGGATGTGAGCCTAGTCTGTACAATTCCTATTCTGTGCAATTCCAGCAAAAAACTTAGCCTGTGCAATTCCTGGGCTGTACTACAACGCATCACCTTCTGTGTAATGTGATTACTTACTTTGAAGGGATTTAGCAATGTGCAAATTTTCCTCCATTCAAAAGTAAAAACTTGGATTTGAAGTATGAATGAACTGAAATATTGCATAAAACAGTTCTCAGTCCTCTATGGATAATGTTACTTGACACATTATTGAAGCATCCTAATTAACTTTAGCCAAGAGGGAGAAGAATGTTCCGGAAAACCACAACTATAATTAAATTGACCAAAACCCCAGACAAATTGATTAAACCTCTAATTACATTCCAGATCGAATTGTTACGCCAGGCCGCGGAGTACATCCAATCCCTTCAGAACCAGCTCCACCAACGACGTGTTATTAATTACCGATCTGCAGTGGAAGAATAATCGGCATAAACACACTTTTTCGCAAGAATTCTTCTTCCAATTTCGACACCAGTTGTTGTTATTGAAAGGGAAAGAAAGGAAAAGGGGAATCGATAGTCATAATAATAATAAAAATATATTCCTCTTCTGCTTTTGCCAAAAACATGGTTTTTATTTGACCGCCTGACGCGTGTTTTTGCTATATTCGATCAGGGATGCCATTTTGTCTTATGTTTAAGAGTGTGAAACTGTGAAATACTGCATTTAAGGACTAGTAAAGTTGCTTCAATTTAACATATTTAAGATACGCATAGACAAAACATACTAGTTAAGTTTAAACCTTTTTTGCAAAGAGTTTTATGACTTAATTTAAGTGTCATGTATGATATTCCTGGCACAAAATGTCATCCCTGGCGCGATATTGTCAATGCACTGATTATTCCTATTATTCAAGCCGAAAGGGAATCTGCCTGGAAAAAATACTTACATTTCCAACGCCATGTGAATCCAAGGTCATCATGTGAAAGAATCCACATATGAGAAACTTAAAACAATACTCCTCTTCAATCCATTACGTCCACTCATTGCCCGGAAAATTACAAATTAGCACGTTTATAACTTGGCTTATCATATTTAATAATTACCAATGAAGAGATAGATGCCATATGGTGGTGAGGAGATGACCATTTGGTTAAACGGTGGAATGTGTGTGAGTTTAAAGACTGATTGGATGAAACGGAGATATAAATGGTTGATGTTTAGATGAAGAAGTACGAACTTTGGAGGAGAAAAAGGTGTAACAACATTTCATAAAGTTTCATTGCATTTACTATAATTTTTGTTATGGAGTTATTTTAGTATTACTTTTGATGGTCAATTTAGGTTCAAAGTTAAACATTAAAGGCCTAATAAAATATGTACTGAATAAAACCACATCATCAGGCATATAAGAACCCTTTTGTATCATACGAAAGTATTTTGCACTTAATCTGTCTGGAATTAAAACTGATGCACTGTCAGTTGTCTATCTTCTTCCTATCTGTTGATCCGTTTCATAAACAGTGCAATTAATTACATCAAGGGCTATCAAGATGATAAAAAGAAATTCTCCGGTTTAATTGCACTCATCAAAACCATGATGACGGACTAATCGAAATGTGCATTTTGCACAGTGGGTTAATGTAGGATTTAATTATTATGTATTTCAATGTAATCCAATGTGAAACAAGAAAAAATAGACTCATACGTTATAGTTTATTTTGTATTCTGTATTCTTACTAAACCACTGTGCGCCGTCTATTAAAAAAGAAAAGATTAGAAGTGTCGGTTTGATTGCAGCAGAAATGCATTTTCCACGGGAATCTGAGGAGAAAAAACCTCTTCTGATGCTAAAAAGTCGGTTTCATTTTTTGCGTGTTTAGACCACAAATTAAGGCCCGGCCGCTCTTCTGTCGTCGTTTTTAAGACATGTTTTATTGGAGGAGTGCAGTTTGCAAAATAGAAGGGTTTATAGACGTATAATCGGATTAGGTCTGATCTCGTGAGGGTATTATAATGGTTTTAAAGGCTATTTTGAGCGGGTTTAATACGGTGCAGGGTAAAAATAGCTTTAAATTTCAACTGGCAGCTTCAGGGCGTTATTATATTAAGGATGCTGCTAGACATCAAAGAGTATTAATAACATTTAATAAATTGCATTACATAGTTCAGCCTTAACCGTCACCTTTTAGGCATTTACACTGCATTTATTTACGTAAAATGCACATGACATTTTTGTAATAAGTTTTGGCATTTGTTCAAGTGCGATTTTAAAGAGTTAAACGTACAGCAAATCCATATCTTTAAACCGTCAAATAAACTGATATCAGCTGTTTGAAGAAGGAAAAATCAAGCAAAATTATCTCTTTCTTCTCATTAAACCGCTGGAAGCGCATTTAATCCTTTATATTTTCACCGTAGACAAATGACCTGCTGTTGTCTTTAAATCCCAACACGCAGGCATATTTTGCGCATAAAATGAACCGTTATTGCACTTAATGAATGGACATAAAAGTGACTTCAAGTCACGGACGAATGGATGGAAATATGCTCTTGTTATTATTAATTATTATCGGAGTCACTCTCGTTCTAAAAGGGAAACTGCCGACCATATTAAGGAGATTAAACGTACTTTTTAACACATAAATAGGGACAATAAACACCTAAAATTATAAGACATACTTTTAACGGTTGAGGAGCTTATTTATGCACATGTTCGTTGTAGATAAAACAAATAGCTAGTATACTACTAGAGCTCTTCTGCCGGTATACTGCTGATGTCCTCTTCCCATCCCTCCTCCTCCTCCTTTCCCTACATTATTCCCACCTGCTGCACTGATTTCCGGTCTCTGACTCCAGATCCGGTCTGCAAAACGACGGTTTATAACCATTATCACATGCATATATGCTCCAAAAATAACCCTTAATGGGTGCACTTCAAAGCCTTTTCTGTGCCCCTTCCCATGAGACATCAACTCAGCCATTC
>LR137152.1:0-27428 GCA_900659605.1 Tisbe holothuriae | reverse complement strand
TGCAAAATAGGAATTTGTGGAAAATTCTGGAAGTGCGTTTTTGCACAGTTTATTTTTGGACTGTGCGAAAAATGGAACTGCGTTATTCTAACCATACCATTTATATACAACACAGTTCTGATGGTTACTTAAAATGCACAGACTACTATTCTTCTTGAATTTACATTTCTTCTTATGATTTTGTTTCAGTGTTAATGTATAATATAATTCTTTTACAATCCAGTGTTTCTTATTTGTTAGCGTTGTAGGGCACTATTTTCGTCCCTCAGGATTGTCTGCAACGTGTTGTGCATGACAAATTGTTTTAGTTGTTTTACCGTCCAGGACGGTAGAATGCCCCATGGGCTCAGTGTATTCATACGTAATTCTACCAATCTAGGGCAGTCTTTTACAAGGTGTAGAGCTTCCTCGATGCCTTCCGAGCATAGTCTACACTGATCTGTCAGTGTATCCCCAACGTTAAAATTGTGGTAATTGAGATAGTTGAAACCCGTAATGAAACGGACTAGCTCATTCAAAACAAGCCTGCCATGCTTTAACATTAGGTGGGTTTTGACCGGGCACCTTCCTGGAAACCAGTTCTTAGTTTGGCGGCAGGCCGGGTTTGCCGTCCATCTCTCAAAATCATTAAACGTGAACGGTTGCACAAGCCGAGATTATCCCCAAAAACGGTAACAATACCTTGACACTTTATAATCCGATTGTTCACAGTGACGTCATTTACGACATGCCCAATTGACACTTCCCTCCAGGGGACCATTTCTGACGAACATAGTACGGTATTAGGACGATAAATAATGACCTTATTTGGCAGGATAACATTAAGTACGACGCTTACATTTGCTCTTCGCGGGTGTACATAAGGAAAATTGAGAGGAAAATAAGTACAATTCGATCAGCTTTATCGAAGTCTGTTCTGCAATTGCGCCATTGCAAAGACACATTACAAAGCACAGTGGCTTCAAAATTTCCATTTAAGCATCCTCTACTTCCACAGTGGTTCTTTTTCCGTCCCTGTCCAACCCACAGTGTCTAATGTGCACTTTTGATATCCGCTCAAAAAGGGTATTTCTCTAGCGCGTCAGACTTGCACTTACTTTTCGTACCCTATTCGATCTGGTTCAAGTGTACCTCTAATGGCCAAGTGCGTCGTCATATGTGCCGAGCTGTTAATGTGCCGGTTATAGATCAATCGAAGAAGCAAGAGTGACAAAACACATTAGCTGTTGTACGTTTATAAACCTCCTCAGGGGTATGTTTTAAAATTGCACTGCAAAAGTACTGTGCAGCGTACTTTCATATTATTTTACACATGACATACATCTGTCAAGAACTGTAGCATGCAATGAAGCCATTTATAGTATTTTCCGAGACTATTAAACTCCCATCTGAGTCTTTCTCCGTATCAGTGACTGGCCCAGACACATCGATTCCTTTTCTTTCCTGAGGCCTCCGATGATTTCTTCCAGCAGAGTTATAGTTTTACCTTTTTCGATCGCATTTAATTCTCCATGTATAATTATTGTGTCGCAATGTCTTTACGGCTTATTTCCTTCTCTTTTTAAAAGAACGGGCTCACTTTCATTTTCCAAGACCAATATAGATTGTGTGAACAGGAGAGAGAGAGAGAGAGAGAGAGAGAGAGAAGAGGCTTGGAGGTGTGAAAAAGGGGAGGAAGGAAATCGTTTTGGTAATAAATAGACAATTGGATTTGCGCGCCATAATTTACTTTTCTCCTCTTCTTTTTGAAATGGTAAAACCATACGGTCTGTTACAATTGTGAGAATCAATATGTGCAGCAAGGATTTCGAAACGGAGTCGTTGATTAGAAGAAGCCTTCTTCCCTCCCTTCGCTAAAAGGGGTCAAATGGCGAAAATCACTTTTCAACGAGCGACTTTGTCAGTTTAAACGCCTTTTTATACTCTGAAAGGAAGAGAAGAGCTATTTTTATGACCTCAGGGACGCCATTTCAACTATCAACTCAAGTTTGATCCTATGTCAACATATAGTCTCCATAACGTGGAATGACGTGATATGAAAAAGAGTTGCTTGATCTTCTTTTTCGTAATGTATTTCTGAGACAAAAGTGTCCTGTTACCAGTTAATCTCTTTTCAATATTCGGTAGATTTTTGAGTGAGATCAAATGGGGACTCTATTTCATCTCCTGGGCCAGGGGAAGACTGAGCTCACGAAACCAAGGCGATATCTTTTTCTCAAGGATTCTTCTTCCACTAGACGACTACTAACTTTTAATCACATGTGGGGAACTTTTTTCGTGGCCCTCCCGTTTGTACTAAGGGCAGGACAGGACAGGCGGACAATTGATGTAAAACATGCCACAGAGCGAAAGTTTTTATGTAATACTAACTATTGATGCACATGTTGCTTAAGACAGTTAACATTAAACAAAAATTACATAGACATCACCTATTAGTGACGTTAGGTGACATTTTTTTAGTCCAGTAACCCAACTCGTGTGGAGCAAAATGAGGCGTGGGCGGCACAAAAACAGGCAGGAGAAAACTGGACTTCTTCTGACCAATATGATACAAAGAAAGGCAAAAACACACTAACACACCATGATATGGTCTGGCTTCTTGTGGTACAAGAAGAGGGGAAACTGGGGCAAATATTTAATAAAAAACGCAAAATATACGGTATTGTGTGAGGAAGAAATGCATTCTTAGGGAAATTAAAATATGCGAGGATGAAAAGAAAAAGGAAAGCGTGAAAATCGGATTTGAAATAGTTTTGTTGACAAATGTAGAGCAAGAAATATGCCTAAAATATTCCTATTGAAAGACAAAAAAGTCCCTTTGCTTAATGACTTGCCAAAAAATATCCCCTTCCTTTTCTCCACGGCATGAACTTTGCACCTCATTCTGCTCTTAGACAACAATTATAATAATTGCAGAGTATTTACCGACAAAAAGAATGGCAAAAAAGTTTTCTGCAATATTTCCTGTCTCGTTTGGATACGCCAATATTGTCTCAGTTGCTCTTTTTTTACCGGATTTAATTTATGCATGCTAGTTCTTAAGGCATCTCCCAGACAGGCATTAACGTAGGAAATATTTCCAGAATTATTTCCTTTATATTTCCTCCCCTTTTGTCGAGGAGAAGGCCTTTTGTGTCTGCTTTCTTCTTTTTTCCTGTCACTGAGTCTTACAGGGTTGCCAGAGAACCAAGTATAATATTGTGTCACACGGAGTCAGTTTGGAAAAGTAACTGTAACCATTGTACAATTGAAATCGTTTACTTTACATGTCTATATATAATTAAACCAATTAAACGAACCTAGCTTCTGAAAACCTGTGTATATGACATTTCAGCCATTTCTTACGGTAAGTTCTGTTTATTACAAACTTTTTCGTCCCTTAATGTTTTGTAAAAGCTCAGCACAAATCTTGTCTTTTTTCTCTCATCAGAGACAACTAAAATGTGGGCTATAAATGAGAGTGGTGAAACGTATTTTCTTTGCAACTGTAGAGCAGAAGGAAATCCTCCTCCAATGAAATACAAAATCAGTTCTGATCATTATTATTATAATGAAAAATAAAAATTTAACTAAGCAGTAAGTTCTCTTAAGTAAAAGGAACGAGAAAAATGCTTGCGGCCTTAAGTTTGTTGCCCTACTTTCTTCTACAGCAATCTTTAGTAATGTGACAACTTTGTATAAAAGAAGAGGGAAGAGGGAAGAGTGCGCTCGTTGCATGCTGCGTGAAGGAAATATTTCTAGAAATATTTCCGGTGAGGAAATATTACTGGAAATATTGCTAGAAATAAGGAAATATTGCTGGAAATATTTCCTGCAAAAATGCCTGTCTGGGAGATGCCTAAACGGCCCGCAGCTCGTACCTTTTTTATTTCTATTATTTTCCCAGCCGCCTTTGGTATATATGTAAAATCCGTAAAATAAACTCAGTGACACATATCCGAGATATTATTATTATTATTATTATTATTTTTTCCCCTTCTTCCAAGAAAGCTTCTTCTCATCGTGTGAGTGCCTTTTATATCCAGCAGATAAGTAAAGACTCTTATTTAGGATGATTTTTTCCACAAAGTGGCATCCCTAAAATGATGGCTGCACGCAACATTTAAATCAACTTCCAATCTTCTTCTCCTTCAGAGTTCCAATAGATTCCTATTTTCCAGCCAATCAGTCACATAACTCCAGACTTTGAAACGGGTTACAGCAGCATGATATATATTGTTATTTACAAGTCTATTTGACATTCCTTAGAGAGTCAGAAAAGGGTTCTTTCTTTCCCAATATGGTAGATATCTCAATTTCGAGACTGGCTGGTTTTTCTTCCCTCTTCAGTCTCGGCGGCACCAACACCCATCCTATGATGATCAGACAGCAGCAGCAGCATCAGTCGCCTCCAGTCATGAATAAATAACAGATCTCAATAAAGAAGCCAAGAAGGATTCTTCATCCGAGCACAAAAACATCACTGACCTATTTCTAATGTATAAATAATGACGATGCCGAGATGATGATCTCCTACAATCACATGACACTATCAAGTCCATTAGAATCAGAGCGCGCGATGTCGCTCCTTTCCGGCATTAATGTCTCCATCATCCAAATACTCATCCAGACGGTTCTTCTTCTTCTTCGCTTGATATGGAAATTATCTCGACAAGCAGTGATCTAAAAAGGTCTTCAAAGTGTGTGTGTGTGGGTGTGTGGGTGTGTGTGTGTATATATATCTTTGTTCTACATGTACATGGCCGGAGGGGACACAGGCAGGATGCTGCTGCTGCTGCTGCTTTCCATTTCGAAAATACATGACTTTATCGATATCTCTGTGGCATATACATATTATTATTATTATTATTATTATTATTATTATTACGTATACATGGTGGCCTTGAGAGCAGTGAAAGAGGTGACATACAATCTACAGGGAATTATTTATTTTATGTGACTCATTGAACCGTGAAATATTCGCTATGCTTAAATATGTAACAGATTGCACAACAACAGGAGGAGAGGCTTTTTGCAGTTACACATTGAATACATAATGAGACAAGAATAAACCATGTCTGGGATACATTCTCTTTTGTGGCGGGAGTTTTAAAAATAGAAAGTAAGCCAAATATCGTCTCCCAAACATGCTTATTCGATGCAAAATTGTGAGTGAAACTAGTTTGTTTTCTCACGATGGCACAAGACATGCAAGGGACACATGAGGGAGAAATAACAATAATAACAATGACATTATCAATGTGATACACGACTCTAATTGTTTTGAATCACATTAAAATATTCCTTTAAAGATTGACAGTTTGTTCATTTTCTCCTCCTCCAACTGTGACAACGCCGCGGGAGACATTTGAATTCAATTAACTAACGTTCTTCTCTTTTACTTCCAGGTCCTGTGCCTTGCGGTGGGTGTGCGGCCCTCCTGGCCCTGGTCCCCTGACGCGGCACCACGGGCCCAACCGGAATGAGGTAGCACTCTGCACCCCGCGGGGGACGACGACACAGACACGCCCCTCCTCCTCAAAGAGAACAACGAAAAGTTAAAGCTTCAAAACCGAAATACGAGTCAACAACAAAGTCAGCAGCATGGACTGGGCGCTGGACGAACTTCTGCTGCAGCTGGACAGCAATGGAAGCGGGGATAGCGGCAATAGTCACGCCGCGGCCGCGCCGCTGCAGCAGACAACGGGCCCGCCCATGTCCGCTTCCGCCAACGGCAGCAGCCGCAACAGCTGCTTCACCCCGCCCAACTTCGACGACGTCAACGACGATTACATGAACGAGCTGGACAAGCTGCTGAGCGAAAGCTGTCCGGCCAGTCCGACCAATGGCATCAGTGGCCAGATGGAGGAGGAGGAGGAGGCCGCGGCGGCGGCGGCGGCGTCCAGGGAGCCTAGTCCGCTCACCGTCTCCCTTCCGCCACCGCCGCACGACGACCACCACCCTTGTAGCTCGCCACCCATGATGCTGTCGCCGTCTACCATGGTGCTGCCGCCTCCAGTGGAGTACCGCGACGTCGAGGACGAGCAGCAGCCGGCTGTGCCGTCGTCGTCGTCATCTTCCCTCCTCGGAGATCTCCTCAAGTGCAACTCTGTTCCTGTCACAACATTCACTCTAAGTCAAGTGGGTCCGCCTGATCGGCAGGCTACGGTCAACGCGGTCAACGCGGTCAACGCGGAAGTGGCGGACAAGCAGTCGACCATGTTCAACTTCCCGATTCAGATCACGCCCACGCTAGACATTGTCCGGGTCTCAAACAACAACAACAGCAACAACAACAACAACAACAACAACAACAACAACAACAACATCATCATCAACAACAATAAGAACAACAATATCAACACTTCTATCAACAGTAATAGTCTTAGCAATGACATGTATGGAGCAGCCGAGGACATGAAGCAGGCTACACTAAGTCAACAGGTCCATCCGTTGTCCTCTGTTCTTTGTTCACCTCCGCGGAAGAAATCTTCCTTAACTATCGAGGCTGTGGGCACGGTGAAGAAGACGTTGCCCTCAGTCCCACCTGCGCGGCTCACTTCGCTCACAATGCCCTCCGTTAGAAGCGACTCCTCGGTCAGGAAACTCCTGGAGGAGAAGGCAAATATCAAGACGGCGGAGGCTGCAGAGCCAGCAGTGAAGACCACTGAAGGATATTTAACTCCTCTGCTCATGAGCCAGCAGCCTCTCTACTCAAAACAGAGTTCAGTAGCTCCAACCAGGAAGACTAAGACCAGCAAGAGCAAGGTTCTGGCTACCACTACAGCGGCTTCTAGTACTCAGCAGCATCAGCAACATACCAACAGTATGAATTTGGAGAGCGTCGTTGCTCAGCTTGGTGTATTGACGCCTTACTCACCCGGATCGTGCCTACCACCCACATTCCCCAAGGTTGGACCAAGCAAATTGGCCAAGACCACCTCAAGGCAAGCTTCTGCTGCTATTCACACCAACACTATGACTACTACCAACACCAACAATGCAACCACAGTCTTCAACAGTAGCAGCAGTAATAGCAACACTACCAGCAGTTGTACTAACAACAACAACAACAACAACAACAACAACAGCAACAACAACAACAATAATAGACCTATCAGTTTCACCATGACAGCCCTGCCAGTCAACAGTCGTGACAATGATCTGGACTCGGGTATCGAGAGTATTGACAGCCTTTCCCCTCCTGGAGATATATCCCCAGCTGGGTCACCACCAGGTTCAGTGCCCAATGGATGCATCAACAACCAGCTCTTTGTTGGAGATCAGTTCGGCAGCACCCATCAACCCCTGCCATCCCCGCTGACCCCAAACCTTCTCCTCAAGCCTCCAGGATCAGTACCAAGCCTCCCAGTCACTAGTATAAGCGACCAGTCCCTGATTGTTCAACCCATGTCAGTGGGTGATCCAACCTCACTAAACCATTTCCATCCCCTCCCTTCACCAGTCACTCCAGTGGGGACATCCAAGCCTCCTGGAAACCCTCCTGCCTACCCAGGCGTTCCCACAACACGAGGAGAGGCCAGTAAGAGTGGCAGTAGCATTATGAAGTCCTCCTCATCCTCAGTGTTGTCATCTATGCTGGCAACAGAACCAGAGCCGACCAAGTCTAGGTAAGAAAAACTCAATAACTAATCTGTGAAGTATGAAGCTATTGACTTATATTTTGTAGTGCCCTGCTGACTACTCTTCTTAATCGGAGCCAGTCCACCTCCTGCCTCTCAACCAGCTCAGCATCCAGTGCCACTTCGTCACCCAAGATCCAGGCTTCCCTTCCCTCTCTGCTGGCGTCAGCATTGCATGAGAAGCGGTCTAACGGCGTTTCTACCTTCAGCAGCAGCATAGCAGCTACAAGCAGCTCTGGCAGTAGCAGCAACAACAATAACAATTGCAAGACCACACTGACCACCCTGGTTAGTCAGGTGAACCTGGATGAAGTCATGGCGACACGACCAAGCTCAAGGTAAGCCTAGATTATCAAACAATTTCTCCTCTAACAGTTCCCTAATTTTCTCTTACAGATCTTACAACTCATCTAGCGGTCGATCCAACACTCCGCCCTCGCCCTCCACCGCCAACTCAGGCAAGAAGGGTGGAAATGTGATCGCCATCAACCCGAACCTTCTCAGCAGCAGAAGCAGCAAGTCATCAACGACATCGTCTCGTGGAAAGGTGAAGAGCCGAGATCGGAAGAGAAGATGTTCAGAGCTGCTTGATGGCGACCATCATGGAGGCAAGGGCAGCAGCAGCAAGAAGAAGTATACGGCCCCGCCTGCTCCTCCAGTGGAGGAGAGCAGTAAAGTCCATGTCAAGGACGAGCATGTGGCATTGTTTGAGGAGCTCATGGGACAGGTTCCGATCAGGTAACAGCTAGGAATCGCGATTACGTTCAATGTAGCTAACAGTTTTTGTCTTGTTTCAGGTCTGCTCTTGAATGTGACTTTGGTAAAGTGTCCTCCCATCAACAAAGTCAACAACCCGTTTCTCCCATGGATACCAGCAATAAAACAACCACCACTGGCAGCAACAACCCTAGCAGTCTTCAGAGACATCTCATGTCCCCCATGCAGCTTGAACTGAAGAGCAGCCAGACCAACATCTCTGACGCCACTATCGAAGCCATGGACAGCGGCATGAGCCAGCTGCACTCGCTGCTCTCGCCACTGCATGAGATGAAGGTGGAGCAGCCTCCTCAGGCGCAGCAGCAGCTGAGCCGGCTGCAGCAGCACCTCCTGTCACCTAGCAAAGCTGAGCCTGAGCTAATGGCTGAGGACTCGCCCTCCTCCTCCACTGGCGTTGACCCGCTCATCCAGCACCAGCAGCAGATGCTGACCCCGTCCAAGAGGGTGCAACAATCGGCTGTGGCAACCCTGGCACTGGAACAGAGCTTGACAGCGCCCGTCTTCAGTCTACTCAACTCTGCTGAGGGCGCATTACAGCAGCTGGGACACAGCATGTCCCCAGCCAGTGTGGGCGGAGGAGGAGGAGGTGAGTTGAATGGCATGACTTGATTGCTAACTGTATTATTTTCCCCGTCGCGATCCTTCCCTATAATTATCCTCTTGTCCGTCTCGTAATTGAATCTCGTGCACACGAACATCCGAAATTATCTTCTTCGCACGAGGCAAAAATTAATCCATTTGGGATATTTTGCAGCAGTGCAGTCACGCCTGACCGGTTCATCATTGTTCAAATATCTGTGTAATGGCGCGCATTTTAAATATCGGAACAACGTCAATAAGGCAAAATTAGGTCACGATTACTGTGTGTACGTACACGATCGGCAGGAGGAGATTATCCAAAGTATTTTCCGAAGCGGTTTCCAATCTATTCTCCGGTTTGCGGTCGGATAAAATTCGATTGAATCTGATCGCAGAGAAAGAGAAAAACATTTTTATTTGTTTTAAATCTTTAGCCTGGATTTTGAATGTTCTTTGCTATAAAATAGTATGTCTTGCTTTTGAAGCTAATTAAACAATGTTGGTAAACTTGTAGCTGGCATGTTTTTGTTCTTGCTTGCCCATTTCTTCTTCTTCTTCTTCTTCTTCTTTAATTTTCTGACCGCAATTGCCCTACTTAATTTTTATATAAATGGCTTGAAGCCTAACCCAATTCGTGTTCTTTTTAAATTATCACCTTAGGTCGTCCAACGAGACCAAAAAAGCGTTTTTCTCCCATTTTTGGCTTGAGTTTGCGCATAAATAAACCGCGAATTTGACCCTCTCACGTTATGGATGAGAGTAGTTGTATCCGCATCCGCGTAATTGCCATTATTATTAATGATGAAGCAATGGTCGAAATTTATTATCGATTCGTTTTGCACATTAATAATAAGACAATAATAGTATTAATATCCTTTTTTACCCAATCTGGCGCAGAAGGGAAAAGCAAGATTTTTTAAACCCGTCTGCTGGTCCTCTAGTGAAATCTGCCTTCTATACTGTCATGTATTGCAGCCATTAAAAATAATATCTTACCGGGGGAAAAGACTCTCTTACTACACACGTGACTGCTGCTGGTGAAAGTCGGCATTGATTTACACATAATAATGTTCTTCTTCTTCTTAACAGTAGCGCCATATTGAATGCCATGCGTGCTAGATTGAAAGTGAGAAGACAAGAGGTTTGTTTCAAGCCCAAGTGTATTTGAACTAGTGAGACAGCCATATGGCCCGATTCTCTGAGCTCCTCCTCCAGCAGAGATATTAAATTAGGCATATGCTTGCAAAATGTGCTTACTGGTCGTTGTAAAGTTACTTCGGACATAAGAAAAGTCTTCCGTAATGAAGTTATCGCATATGACGTCTCGTATCGTCTCTCTCGCGCTGGAGTAGAGCGATGAGGCGATGTGGTTTTAAAACTTCTCTCTCTCTCTCTCTCTCTCTCTCTCTCTCTCTCTCCCCTCACTTCTGTCAGTGTGAATAATTACTTGGAAATGGCCACGGGGCATACACACACCAGTTGAAGTAGAAAAGGATTCATGAAAGTAAATCAACTGATAATTGCTTTAATCAAAGCCTCTTAAGTTCATGGAACATACATTCGCCCAGTCGCCGCGCTTATGCAAGGTTGCAGAAGAAGCTTTTATAGGAAATTCCTTTTCGCTATGTCATCCGCTAAACATATCAAGTAGATTTCCGAGAATAGTCAGGAGTCGTTTTTATAACACACTCGTAAATGGATACCGTACGCGTACCTAGCAGAATGTATCCTTGCAAGAAGACACCTCTGAAAATAGACTGGTCTGGGCCAGCTCCACTCCAAAGAGTCCATTTTATGAGCAGAGGTCTAATTGAACGGAGAGGAGCTTCCAATCGGGGGAAAGGGACCTTCTCGGAAGCAAGCTCTTTTGAAAGAAAAGGAAACGGCGGAAAACAAAAGCCACTAAAATAACCTTTCAAAGCTCCAAGTCTATAAATGTGTTTTTCTCATTTTTTCGACTTCCTTCTTTGCGTCGTCGTCGTCGTCGTTCGTGCCAAGGAACAGTCTTGGGGAAGAAGAAGAAGAAGAAAATGTGTCTAAAGAGTCCTCAAAAGGCAGAGTATCTGGGTGTCTCATAATATACAGAGTACAGTGAAGGAACTTAAAACTATATAATCGCAAAAATGGAGGAGGAAAACTTCCCAAAGAAACCGTACTTTGCAGTACCAGTGCATTATTGTATTGTTATAGGTATAGAACCCATTACTTACTTAAATAGGATTGTCACATGCAGTGAGATTTCTTTATTAGTTCAAATAGACCATATATCAGTATCGGCAAATAGAAATTCATTGAAACGCTTTCAAAGTTCTACGAAGCTGAACACATATTATACGAATCTGCATAATCCATGTTTTGCAGTTTACCTCCATTTTCTTGCTTCCGTCATTAAACGTTCTTATCCCAGGTCTGCTGCTGCTGCTGACCCCATCATCACTACCAAGAAGGTTGGAGGGGATCATCACTGCTGAAGCCAAAGCAAGGCTATTAAACGAGCAGCTAAAGAGATTTAAACCGTACTATAAAGCTGGAATGTAAACAGGTTGACAGGAAAAGTAATCAATCGCAAAAGACGATGATCCTTCATTGCATGGAATAGTGTCACGTAAAAAGGGGGTTAGAGCTGCTTCCCATGTCTCCTCTACTGCTATCATATTTCCTCCTCCTCCTCCTCCGTTCTCTTAGAGTGGTAATTAAATATGGGCGTGGAGAGAGGCTATCGATAGTTGCGTGTTTGGGCTGCAGAGAAATATCCCCTTTGGGCGTGTTTATTTATGAGTAGCGTGCAATCGCTCAGACGAGAATACCACCTACCTAACAGTTGCAGACCACGAGGATACCACCTACGAAACATTTTCCCAATTGGAATTGTTGCTCCTTTCCAATTTACCCATTGGCCAAGACTACTCTTCTACTACTCAAGGGGGAAAATCCCCTATTTGAGCTGTTACTCACGCACTCAGCCGAAAAGATGAACACATATCCAAATCCATCGCATAGGTGGAAGGGCACATTAACAGTTTTGGTCCACGTATGCATTGTCCCCAGACAGCAGTGGGTGTGCAAGGCGTTCAAAATCGCATTATTTCCCTCCTCTAATTTCCTTCTTCAGGTTGTAACAAATAATCTCATTTTTCTCTCTATTTCTCCTTCGGGTCACGGAAAAATGGGAGCGAACCCGACCAGAGTGACACGGATTAAGGCTCCCAAGTACACACAAGTGTAAACTAGCCGGGATTTCTTCTCCCTCTGCAGAGATAGAAACAGAGGAAAGAGGAAAAACAGGAATTCGTCTCAATGTGTGTGTGTTTGTATGTTTCCGATCGCTTCTGGCTTTCCTTACCAGAGAGAATTATAGCAGGCATTATTTTTGGCAGTGCACTTTATTATCAGAGCTCCACTTTTAGTCTGCAAGCGCCAGCTTGTACTGCAAATGATATGCCAACGTTGAATATGACTTTAAAAAAATTATCTCTCCTCGGCTTTATTTTTTTCTCTCTCTTCGGCTTTAGAGAGATGAAGGAAACGAGATCTTTGTTGCTAAGGCGAGCATCACAACTACTAGTACTACTACTGAGCTTAAGAGGTCAGCACATGTTTTATGGTGGTATTCACACACTCTAGGCCCCTCCGGCAATAACGGAGACACAGTTTATTGGTTCTCTCTTCAGTTATGTATGCCATGTTTTAATTCTGAATGAGCTAGTTTAATAATGCTGACATAACATCGATTTAAGGGCGGGATCGTCTTTCTCCTTTTTGGGTGATCTCAACGCCCGATTTCGCAAACAACACTCTGAGAGAAAAAGCTGTTTCAGAGCTTGTGTTTAGAAATCAAGCCCTGGCTGATCTTCCAAGCGAAGAGAAGAAGAAGAAAGGAGAAGAAGTCTCGCCCGGGGCCAATCTGATAGATGTCCAAAGTCCATATGAGTTCCTTTTAGAGTGGGGAAAAAGGAGAAACGCCAGCGAGATTGAACCATTCACTTTTGGGCATTTTCATCTGACATGAAACAGTTCTTCTCTAAAACGACGTTTAAAGGGGGGCTTCCGCTTTTGGACATTTCCTTCACTGGCTGTGATGAATGAATGGTCCTCGCAGAAGTCGGAGTACGATAATCTCACTGGGGAAACGACTTTATTGTGACGGATCCAATGAGACTGGACCATATTTGGACAAATGTTAATGATGCCACTTCCGTCCACTCATAAACTCTCTCACTCTCCACTTTTTTTCAGTCCATGGCCACGAGGATGACGAGGACGACGACGACGACGATGACGTCATCAAGGGGTCCGCCGCCTGGGACAAGGACCTCAGTCTGCGGCTGCAGCAGTTGGACACCGTGCTGGACGGACAGGTGGCGACGGCTGAGCAGATGGCGACGCTGGAGCAACAGAGCGGCTCCTCATCGCTGCAGGTCCGCCCATTTCGGTGTGCAGAGTGCCAAGCCGCGTTCCTGCAGAGGGATGAACTGGAGGCGCACAGGCGAGACCTCCACCCGGCTGAGCGGGTGGCAGTCACACCGCCGCCAATGGCTGAGAAGCCCTACAAGTGCCCCTTCTGTGATATGCGCTTCAACTCTGGCGGCGCGCGCAACTCCCACCGGCGCAAGGTGCATCAGCGCAGTCACCTGTGCACCCGCTGCGACATTGCGTTCGGCTCTGCGCAGAAGCTGGAGCGCCACCTGAAGACGCACACGGGCGTGAAGGACTTCAAGTGCGAGACGTGCGGCAAGGAGTTCATGATCGAGCAGAACCTCCTCCAGCACTACAAGCTGCACTCGGGAAAGAAGGAGCACGAGTGCCACACGTGCCAGCGCGGATACTTCACCAAGAGCGGGCTGCAGCACCACCTGCGAGAGTACCACGTGCAGGGCGTGTTCCACTGCCCGGAATGCCCGGACACCTTCACAACAAAGTACGACCTCACCAACCACTGCAAGGTGCACAAGGGCGCCAACCCGGAAAAGTGCAACGTGTGCGCGGCCCGTTTCCCCAACGTGCTGGCGCTGCGGCAGCACCGCATAGCGTGCCATTCCAACCGGCCGTATGCGTGCACCAAGTGCTCGTACCGGTCCAAGACCAAGGACAAGCTGGACCGCCACCTGGCGTGCCACAGCGCCAAAGACACCCAGCGCTGCGAGCACTGCCACAACACGTTCGCATTCAAGAACTCGCTGAAGAAGCATCTGAAGGGGCGTTGCCAGGTGCTGAAGCAGAAGCAGCTGCAGGAGGAGGAGGAGCGAGCTCAGGCGGCGCAGCAGGCAGCCTCGGATGCGCCCGTCAAGCTAGAGCCCATGTCTCAGCAGGAGCAAATGCTGTTGTTGGAGCAGCCACTCAATTTTGACTCGTTGCATGATGATGAGCCAGTGGTGCCGCCTCCTCCTCCTCCCCCGCCGGTGCCGTCACATAACCACATGACCACGGATGCTGAGCAGCAGTTGTTTGAATTTGACGCCCTTCAGAGCGGATCCTCGGCCTCATCGTCGCCCCTATGACACAAATAAAAGGAACAGCCGACAGTCCGTTCCAGTTGCATTTGGCTCTTTTTCTTGTCTTATCGTGCCAAAACTTAGGTTAATTTCTTTTATACTATCAATGACAAGGCACAGTTTTAAAATGTCAAGCTGAAGCAAAAACCCGAAATCAAATTTAAGAAAGAGTAACGGAATCCTGTATTTTACTCCAGGTTTCCATGAAAGAGTCCATGTTAATCATCAAATTGCAAATAGATCAATATATATTTAGAATAAATCAAGGGAGCTAAATGGGTCTTTAAAATAAGGAAAGAAAAATCTAAGGTGCCACAATACAAACCGACAATCAATCATAGAAATATTATAGTTTTTAGAACACCCGATGCACAAGAAGCAAAGTCATAGAAGAAAAAGATCGAAATTGTATGTTTACAATCGTGTATAGTTTATAGACAATTACCACATCATATCTTACTAAATAGGTTTCCTTTAGTTTCTTGCATCCAAATATCTTCTAGCGATATATTCGATGGAAAGAAATGCATGTATTTATTGTTTTCTCCATCCCCACTACGAATATTATTTTCTTCTGTAGTGAATAAAATCAAAGCAGTGCATTCCATTGCAATTTTCCTCTTAATTATTGAACCCTAAACTCGCAAAGTGATCATCACCATTATAATCCCGCAATCACGACTGTCTAGAAAGAAGAAGAAGAGTTAAAATATACTTGGCAATTATTATCACAATTTTAGAATATAATTATTACATGAACGAGTGCACAAATCGAAAAAAAGGAATGGAAACACTGCAAAAAGCAACAACATGATAACATAACAATAATCAAACAAGTCAAAGAGTTTAAATATTATTATTAGATACAAATATTTTTAAGAACTGTGAATCTTTGAAATGATGAAGAAAATGAGGAGGAGGTGGCCTTCTGTTCCCCCACAGAAATACCAACAGACCCGTTTTACCGCATTATTATTATTATATCCCACCCCCACAGGAAAACCCATTTTCTCTCCCTTTTCTTAATCTACTTGTCAACCTTTTGTTATAAAACAACATTGCACAACTCTAGGGTATTCCACTTTCCTCTTTGCAATCAGTAGAACAAACCGCTGCAATATGTTGCACCATTATTCTTACAATGTTATTATTATTATCATCACCGATGAAACCCATCGATTCCTATCCTACAATCAATCTCTGCTGGCATTCTCTTAAATCGTTTACCATTGTCGTCCATTTCTCTCTTTACAGTATGATGAAAAAATCTACAAAACTTTTGTTCCTCTTCCTCGATTCTCAAAAAATAATAAAACAATACAAGGTAATACATATATATGGAGTAAATAAAATAATGTAGAAAGAAATTATGTTGTGTACATACGTTTTGTACTTATTTATTCAACAGTCAATTACATTTCTAGAAAGGGTTATTTTATAACTCTTGACCTTCTTTTCCAATCAAACCACAAGGATAGATTTTAGGTACGATGTCTGAACAGGAATATACAACTATTTTTACTCATTTGTCCTATCTGACAAATAACGCTATCTTACACCGGAGAAGCATTAATTATACGATTAATAGTAAGCTTAGGGGACAGATCATTCAAGAGTTGCTTTTGATTCTCCTCCTCCTTCTTCACTGCTCCGTGTTCCTGGAGTTGGCCTGGTGAAGCATCAGCATTCTGGCGGCCATGGTCTCAGCCGACGGCTGCTGCATGTCGCGCGGGGTGGAGAGGATGTCGTCGTCGTCGGGGTCAAGCCGGGGACGGCCGCGACGAGCGCGAGCACGAGGCGGCGTCGTAACGGGCTGCAACAGAATGATTATAAAGCGGCGGCTATACAATAGTTCGTTCTATTTTCGGAGCAAAAAATGCACTTATGTATAAAACACAGAGGTAGTGAAAATATAAGAACTTTGTTAAATATCTCATATGTCGCTTTTTACCTGAGTTTCGGGACTTCCATCCAGAACAATCTCCTCGATTTCGCTCCCGCTTGCGCCGCCCGCTTGCTGCCGCTGCTGCCTCGCCAGCTCCTGCACCAGGGCCATCTGCTGCTGCTGCCGCTGCATCCGTTGCTGATATTGCTGCTCCTGTCGCTGGGCGATCATCTTGGCCTGCTCACGCGCCTTTTGGAGCTGCTGCGCCTGCGCGTACGCCTGCTGCTGAGCCATAACCTGCTGCTGCCACTCGTTGGTGGCAGAGGCGCCGGCGGACGTGGAGGCGAACATGGCGCTGCTGCCAGCGGTGGAATTGGACGTGTCTCTGGTGGCACCGCGGAACATGCCCGGGTAGAGCTCCTTCTCCCGTTGCTTTGCTCGGGCCATTTCCTAGACGACAACTTTGTAGCACGGGATCAAGTGCATAAGAATGTATCTGAAATACCTGCTGGTAGTGAGTCTTGTCGTACGCCGGCCGACGATGCAAGCCGCTCTGGATCTGCATGATGTACGCTCGCGTGGCCTGAATGACCTGCTCGTCTGTGAGATGGGGATACTGTTGGCGGTATTGAGCCTGTAAGAGGAGTCGTGGGTTAGTGAGAGCTGGACAGAGACAGATGCAATGGGGGAACAAGAGGCTTTTCCTAAGTAGCTAATTGGGTGTATTTAAGTATTGTTCGTAATATTGAAATGATCGTTTTCTCAGTCAAGTCAACTCTGGCGTTCTATCCAGATTGGTAAACATAAAGTAACATATATATATATATCAACAAAAACAGAGGCATTTCACATGAACGAGCGTGACATTCTCTCCCATTAAAGAAACGGCTTCAGATAATGATCTTTCATCTCTTGGGTCCAATGACTGATAATCTCGTCATGAGAACTTTGCAGATTCCAAGAGGCGCGCTGACATGCAACCTTTCTTGGATTCGGAGTAGCCGGTGCAGTTGTAGTGCTACAACGGGGCGTCTGAAAGATTACTAAATTATGAGTCGAGTGGCCTAAACAATCAAAGAATGTCCTAATTTAGAGATTAAAGGTTGGGAAGAGATTCTGGAGTTGACAGTACATCCGTTGAAAGGACGATCTATCCACCGCTGGGCGAGGCCTGCTCTCCTCCTCATCTGCTTTATCAAGAACATGATTGCTTGCCTGAATAACCGCCGGGTTGATGTTCTGCATGACAGACTCCTGCAGCTGCGCGTTGCCAAAGTTGACGAAGCCCTTCTTCTCGTTCTCAAACTCGTCCCAGGCGGCCTTGCGCTCCTCCTCAGTCAGATTCTCGTCCACTTGGTTCTCCAGGAGGGAGTCGTGGTCGTGGAACTTCCAGATCAGGTTCTCGTGCTTGGTCAGCAACTCGGCTAGCAGCCGGTCTTTAGGAACTTTGGGAATGGGTCGCGCAGACTGAAATAAATAAAGGGGAAACCCACGAATGTCAAGATGTTTTTAACTTTTATTGTCGAGGCAGTCGTCATACCTGTGGCTCGTCCTTGTATTCGTAGAGCTCTGCCAGCTCGTTTGAGTCGAAATGCCTCTCGATCTGATGCTCGTCCACCACTCTGGCGGACAGAGACTGTTTGGACACCTGCCTGTCGTAGATCTTCTCCTCCATGGTGCCCTTGGCCAGGAACCGGTAGATGTAGACGGGCTTCTCCTGCCCAAAGCGGTAGACGCGGAAGATGGACTGGACGTCGTGCGCTGGATTCCACGACGCGTCGAAGATGATGACCCGGTTGGCGGCCACGAGGTTGATGCCCAGCCCGCCCGCCTTGGTGGAGATGAGGAAGAGGCGCATGGCGTGGTTCGACTTCTTGTTGAAGTAGTTGCACCACTTCTTCCGGATGTCGGGCGCGGTGGAGCCGTCCATTCGGAAGTAGTCCTGGCCGGTGCGCCATCGGCCCATGTAGCTGGAGCTGGTGTTGGCATCAGCGTTCTTGAAGTTGTCCTGGTCGATCCTGGCGAGGAACTCCTCGATGAGGTCGAGCGAGAGCAAGCTCTGGCTGAAGACGAGGACCTTGTCGCCCAGCAGCTCGCACTCGCGGAGGATGTCCATGAGGAGGATCATCTTGGAGCCGAGTTCGAGGGACTCCAGATTCTGGTCGCTTTCCAAGAACTGTTCCCACCAGGCTGTGAAAAAAAGTTAACTGTCAGAGAATGATTGTTATTTAAATGAGATTTTTGTTCCAACTTACGCTTTCTGCTGGCCAGCTCGTCCCTCTTTGCCTCCTCGAGCCCACTCACAAGACTCTCCGCCGCCTCCCCCTCCTGCTTCCGCTGGTTTCGAGTCTTCTTCCCGTTCCGGCCGCCGTCCTCGTCGTCAGACTCGTCCGGCGTGGTCGAGGCCTCAGCCTCATCAGAATCATCGTCGATGAAGTTCTTGAGGCTGCCCACCTCGTCCTCGTCGTCAAGGAATTCGTCGTCCTCGTCAAGGAGCTTCTCATCGGCGCGGCTCTTGGCCATTAGGAGGATGTACGGGTGGTTCCAGACACGGGACAGGTTTTGCACGTCGTAGAATAAGCCGCCCTTCTTGCCGCCCTCCATTTTGCCCTCGTCGCCGATACGCCCGGCACGCGCGTAGTTGTCCAAGTAGAACGTGTACAGCTTCTTTTGGAAGTCCGTCAGGTTGATGCAGAGCACGTATTCGTGCTTGGGCTGCAGGTAGGGCACCAGCACTGTGTAGTCGAGTCTCTGCATACAACCCTTGAGCAGATCACTGAGAATGAAGGAGCGCTTCTTCATAATACGGACATCGCGATCTGTCGAGTCCGAGTGCTGCCCGTTCTGAATTGGGTTCACAAATCGGTTCTTGAACTCCTGGAAGGTTCCGAGCAGCGACGGTTTGACAAAGTTCACCATGGCAAAGTATTCGCTGAGATTGTTCTGCAGCGGCGTTCCCGTGAGGATGATCCTCCGCCTCGTCTTGATCAGGTTCATGGCCTTGTTGAGCGCGCTCTTGAGGTTCTTGAGCACGTGGCCCTCATCGCAGACGACGAGATCTGGACCGGGATCGACGAGCGCCTCTTTGAACGCCTTGCGCTGCTTCGGCTTGAACTTCTTGTTGTTCTCCTGGCTGAGGTTGCGGAACATGTCGTAGCCCATGATGAGCGCGCCGCCATTGCGGTTCCAGTGGTTGAGCTTGTCGGCGCGGCCCCAGTTGTCCTTCTCGCCGCTCATCTCCAGGACTTCGATTTCGTCGTCCAGCCCGTTCTTCTCCAGCCACTTTGTGAACTCGTCCTCCCAATTCTTGACAGTGTTCACCGGGCAAAGGATCATGATCTGAAAATGATGACATTAAAATCAGTAACGAAATTTCGTAGCCTCAAATATACAACTTACCTTCTTCACCGTTTCCGAGAAATGAGAGTAGACTGTGTGACAAAGAGAGATGGTCTGCAGCGTCTTTCCGAGTCCCATGCAGTGGGCCAGGATAGCTCCGCCGGGCACCGTCCCAGCCTCAACCTTTTCCTTGGACTCAAAGACGGCGTCCCACATGAACTTGATGCCCCGCCCCTGGTGAGGCTTCAGCTTGGAGACGAGGTTCTCGTGCACCTCCACCAGCTTCTTCTTGGTCTCAGAGTCAAAGTCGAGCACGAGCTCCTTCAGCGCCTTGCCCTCCTTGCCTTCTTCAGTGTCAAAGATCTGGTTGTACAGCTTCTGCTTATCCTCCATGCGCTTCCGCCGGTCGCGCTCCTCAGCGGCCGCGCCCTTGGTCGTCTCCGACAGCTTCTTGTCCTTGATGATCTTGCGGATGTCCTTGCGACCCTTGGTCGGGGAGTCGCCATCGGAGCCCTCTTCCGAGGAGGAGTTCTTCTTAATGCGCCGGCGCTTTTTCTTAGGCTTCTCGCCGTCGCCGTCGTCATCCTCCGAGCAGGACGTCGACGATGGCGACGAGGAGTCGGCGCCCTTCTTCTTCTTCCGCTTACGGCCCTTTTTACTCTTCTCTTGCTGTTTCTTCTTTCGCTTCCGACCGGCATCGATATCACTGTCGGAAGACGAAGCAGCCTTCTCCTCCTCTTCCGAGTTGTCCTCCTCTTCAGAGTCTGAATCTGACGAGAGTGGATTCCGCCGCTTTCTCTTCTTGCGCTTCTTGTCTCCATTGTTGTCGTCGTCGTCATTACCGTCACCGTTGTTGCCAGGCGTATCCTGGAAGTCGTCTTGAGAGGAAACAGTCATCAAGCAAAAGTTCTATTTTACCAAAATGATTAAGCTCACCCCCGGACGATCCGTCGCCATCGCCGCTTCCCTTCTCCTTTTTACGCTTCTTCTCCTCATCCTTTTTCTCCCTTCGCTCACGAGCTCGCTCCTCCGCGTCGGAAGAGTCAGTCTCCGAGAGCTTCATGGTGTAGAAGGCGGGGTACGCCTTGCGGGGTTTGCCGTCTTCTGAAAGGAAAAACAGTTAACGACAGTCGGGAAAAAATCTATTGGCTCACCTTTCTGACTAATATCCTGCTTCTCCTTTGCCTTCTTGGTCTTCTTTTCCTTCTTTGCCTCCTCTTCCTCTTTGGCCTTCTTGCCATCGTCTGAGCTAAAGGCGTTTCCATCATAATCAGACTCTGATGACGCCAGTATTTCCGCCTTGGCCAAATCTGCCCTTGACTTTGGAAGCTCAATCCGCTTCAGCAGCTTCATTTTTTCCGGGGTCAGCGAGTATCCGTCAGACTCGGAGTCGCCGTCCTCACCAGAGCTAAGATTGAGCAGCGCGTTCGGCTTCTTCTCCCTCTTGAAGCCCTTCTTTGACCCGCCTCCACGTTTCCTCTCAACCTCTTCACCGTCGTCCGAGTCCGAGGAGTCACTGTTGTCCAATCTGTCCTTTCGACGCTTTTTGAGCCCTTTGAGATTGCACAACCGGTCAATCTCCTCGTCCTGAAAGTTCTTTCTGTTCGCTCTCGCCGCCTTCTTCTCCTTCTTGCTGTACAGCTCCGGGTAGTCATCCACGCAGATGGCTTTCTTCTTCACAATGCGTCTCAGCCGCTTGTCCATGAATGTGAGCTTGACATAGGGGTTAACTCTCAGCTTTCGGTCCTTAACAAGGTCGATCTTGTCGATGAGCT
Source organism: Tisbe holothuriae (assembly GCA_900659605.1). Lineage (NCBI taxonomy): Eukaryota > Metazoa > Arthropoda > Copepoda > Harpacticoida > Tisbidae > Tisbe > Tisbe holothuriae. Next base: position 5,959 of record LR137152.1, on the reverse strand, counting down.
GCTTGTAACGGCGTTGGAGACGCTCTTTACGGGTCAGCTTGCTCTCTTCTTCATCACTGCTGCTAGAGCTGCTGCCGCTGTTACCGCTGGAGCTGCCATTATCTGGATCACCGGGAGAGCTTTTGGAACTCTTCTTTGACTTGTTCTTCTTCTGAGGCGAACTTTTAGAGGGTTTCTTCTCCTTCTTACTCTTTGACAATTTGTTCTTCGACTTTTTCTCCTCTTCTTCGCTCTCAGACCCCAAGCCCAGATGGTCGTCGGGAGCCTCGCTAGAGACAGAGCGATCGACTGACTTCTCCCCTCCATCTTTTTTCTCGGAGACCAATGAGCTGTCACCTTCAAGCGGTTTCTTCTCAGCATCATCGTCCTCTTCCGAACTGGAAGCAAGTATGGCAGCCTTGGCCTCGTCAGCCTCACTTTTGCCTCCGGAAGCCTCCTTTGAAGTCTCACTCTTGTCGGAACTGGAAGCCTGGTCTTTAGAAAGCGTCTCTTCAGCACCGTCTTGGATCTTTTCCTCAACTGGCTTTTTTTCTTTGGAATTGTCCTCCTCAGATCCGGAGGTCACAGCAGCATCCAAGGTCATTTCCGGGGACTGGTTAATACTGTCATCGCTCTGCCCTTCTCTGGCATTTTCAGGTTCAGTGCTAAATGTGTCCTTATTGGGCGCTGGCGAGGCTTCCTCTTTAGACGAGTCGGCAATCACGGCCCTCTTGGCTTTTGTCCTGGACTTGGGACTCTGATCTCCTGAAAGCCCTGCGTTGACATTCTCAGGTTCAGTGCTGGATGTTTCCATGTTGACCACCGGTGATGATTCCTCTTCAGACGAGTCAGCAACCACGGCCCTCTTGGCTTTTTTATTGGATATCGGGCTGTCATCTTCTGAAGAGGAAGAAGACGCCAAAACGGCTGCTTTGGCTTCTTCAGCAGTGATCTTGGCAACGTTCTGAGCGATGCCTTGCGCCTCATCTTCTGAACTGCTGGCCAGCACTTCTGCTTTGGCCTCCTCGGCGCTGATATTCTTCCCATTCAGAGTATTCGGTGTGGCCTCATCTTCTGAGGATGTCGCGAGCACTTCCGCCTTGGCCTGTTCAGCAGTCACGGTTAATGTGTTCGTAGCATCGTGACCGTCATCCTCGGAAGAGGACGAAGCCAACACGGCTGCCTTGGCCTGCTCAGCTGTTATGCTGTTGGAAGCTCTGGTGGAAACCTCCTCCTCCTCCTCTTCGTTTGAAGATGCGAGCACCTCGGCCTTAATTGACATGACCATGTCCAAGCGTCGCTTCGCCTCCGAGACTTCCTCCACGTGCTCCTCTCGGCTAGATGCAGTCTCGCCTTCAGAGGAAGGTTCGAGAACCTCATCCTTAATTGCCTTGACCGTGGCCAAGCGTCGCTTCACATCAGACATCACCTCCATATGCTCGGAGTCAGATGCGTTATCGTCGTTTTTGCTGTTCGAGGACGGTTCATCCGCTGTAAAGAAGGAAATTAAATGTTTTTTTATTAATGGATGTAAATATATATTTTCACTTACTCTTTTGAGTGCTGGTAGCAAGCGGAGGGAAGAGGTCATAATCGCCTTCTTCGTCTGTGACCCTTGTTGGCGGCTCTTTAGCGGCCAAGCCTACTTCTTCAATGGGCTCCTCAGCAGCAGGCTCGCCCTCATTGTCAAAGTCGACGTCAGGCCCATACTCCGCCTGCAGCGCACTCAAGGTTTTCTCTTCCAGAATTTCCAAGTTCTTTAACTGCTTCTCTCTGAACTTTCTCAAGTTTCGGCCAAGTGCAAACGTAGCAGACCGACGAGTGGATGTATCTGAAAAATAGATTTATGATTATAGTTCCAACTATAAAATGACCTTCCTAACACTGACCGTTTCCCTTGTTCCGCTCAAATTTATCCTTGACTTGTCCCAAGTATTCCTTATTGAGGGCCAGGAGGTCGTTGGCGTGGTTGAGCATCGTGGTGGCCGCGTCCATTTCGGCAGCAGGGACAGGGGATGTCCGGGATTCGCGCCTTTTATCTTCATTATGCCAATACTGCAACGAAAGGACAAGTTTACGTTTTGTTCAACAGTCTCAAATACAATTATGTCAGTCCCACCTTGAGCAAGCTAAAGAAGAGCAGCGCCTTCTGTCGGACCTTCTTGGGCGAGCACTTGTAGCAGTGCCACTGGTCTGAATCCTGCGCCGCCTTAAGGTCAGCGCGCCCAAACTGCTTTCGCACACACTTTTTGCAAAAGGACCCTTTGCAGTCGTTGTTGTCGCAGCACAGCAGGTCGCCGCCATCCCCGCACCAGATGCAGAACTCGTCGTAGCCGTCGTCGTCCTTGGTCCACTCCCCGGAGCGGTAGTGCTTGCGGCAGCCGCGGCAGATGGGGACGGACATCTCAGGGTGGCGCACAACCATGGACTGAAAGGAAAGTTATACGATCAACAATAGTACCCTGCTATTCGGAAGTAGTAGTAAATTGCACTTACCCGTTGCTTGTGGTTGAGCTGTTCGGAGCAGATGGAGCAGTGCACAAACATGGTCTCCACCTCGTCCGCCTTCATGCAGTGCTTCCGGAACCAGCTGCGCTCAGACTCGGTCAAGGAGTCTAAATAAACGTAAATGTCAACAACATGAAATGCTACTTGGAGACTTGTGGCCTACTTTTGACCCACGCTATGTCGTTGGCCTTGTCCGCGTCCTCCTTGGTCTTCATCTTGCGGTCCATGGTGGGCTTGCTTCCCTTGGACTCGTCGGTGTCTTGTTGCTTCTCTTCCCAGGCCACCTGGGCGACTGGATGCGCCTGGCTGGCCGAGGGCGACATCGAGGCCAAGGACGGGGAGGAAGGCAAGGAAGACGAGGCGGAGGGGAAGGAGGCCTCAGAAAAGAGGCGGAAGAGGGAACTGAAAGGAAAGAAGGGTTAAAGTGGGGCGTGAGTAACGGGGTGTGCCAGGCCAGTCCAGGTGGAGCATCTCTAGCTGGCAGATAGGCTGTCCATTTCCCCCACTCTAAGCCTCTGTAAGTGATTCTTCTTTATCTACTTCCTCTTCTACCTCTTGCCCATGATGGCCTCGCGAAACCACCGTGGCAATGTGGCACCAATGAAGCCTTCTCCAGTTTCGGGGAGTGATGGAAGCCACACGACAAGCGACCACTTGCACTAGCACTTCCACTTCTGGAACTTGTGTGCAGGATCTGAGACTTGCTCTCGTCTTGGTCGTCGCAGTCGCCGCCGTCTGTCTGTCTCTCACTGTGGCTTGGCTGGAGCAGGACGAGCCTGGGGGACAAAAAAAGGGATCGGGGACTTTTTTTGTGCCTACCTTCTATTCTCGCTCTTTCTCTTTCTCTCTCTTTCTTCGTGCACGGCTTCCACAGACGGTGTGTGCTCTGCGTCTGCACTCGGAACTCTGTCGGCTTGCAGCCAAAGTTAGTTTATAAAAAGTGCAGTCGGCGGAAGGAGACGACGAAAAATCTTCTCCTCATCCTCCATTCACAACCCGGCGAGAGAACAACTGGAGAGAACAGAGAAGACCCAGCAGACCTGGGAGGAGGAGGAGGGAGAGGGAGAGGGAGAGGAAGAGAGAGCGAGCAGAGACCGAGTTTTTTATTTCTATGCTGAAGCCGTCGAGCGTACGCACACACGGCCCGATCTGCCTGTAGAGACGTGGACCCAGCGCGACTTCGCCTGAACTCACCACAAAAAATAACAAATGACCGAGGAAATCAATTCCAGGGGGGATAGAACTCCTAAGCGAGCTAAGAGATCACCGTAAAAAGGCAATAAATACTTGATCATTCTTACCATGCGGTTAAATGCAGACCTCTAATTTAAAAGAGTTTATTAAAATGACAGGTATGCATGCATGATATTAATCGTCATCGTGGTATAGGTCCTCCGTTCTTAATCCATGATCAATATGCCTCTTTCTGGTCTAGTTCCCCTTCACTCCGCTCTCGTCCGTCTTGTGACGAGTGCACTGACTGTACTCGCCTCAGCACTCCTCTGGTTGCCACTTTTCGGTGCTCCCTCGTTTTGACGATTGCATGAACTCTGAAAGAAATGAACAGGGTTAACAGGGCAAAAAATGGAAGCTAAGTTAGCTTACCGTTGCTTTAAGACTGCATAAAAAGTGTAGGCTCGATATGATTGGAGCCCAAGCACAAAAATGATTTAGCCATATTATCACAGAATTTTGCCCAGTAAGCTGCACGATTTCTTAAATTTCAATATCCCCTTCAATATCGTCTTCCCCTCTCGTCACTTTTATGGGTATCTTTCCTTTCTAAATAACACAAGTCAATGTAGTCAATGCAGCAAAGATCATACTCGATGCACAGACCTCGTTCCGCCCCCTTGCCGCCATCATGACGACCACCACCACTAATGCCCGCGGCCGCTGGAAGATTCTTGCCACCTCACTCATCAAGACCTCTCGGAGGCCCAACACAGACTCAGAATCTGCCCAGCTCACCCGTTTTCCGTCCTACGGCTTCCTCCGCTCTGCCAGAGATGAAGATGACCTGCAATGGCTTGTCGTGACGACCTCTGACCACCCCAGTGTCCGACTCAGCGTCCGCCTCCTCCCCAGAGAGGCCACCACCGCATCCGCGACCAACCTCATGGGGTTCAACAACACGGGCAATGTGTGCGTCTGGCCGGCCGAGGAGTGTCTGGCCCTGCGCTGTCTGGAGGAGGGCGGCAGGATGTTCAGTGGTGCCGACGTGATTGAGTTGGGCGGGGGAATGACCTCACTGGCAGGGCTGTGTGTTGCCCAGGCACTGCAGCCAAAGTCGGTGACGCTGACCGATGGGAACGAGAGGAGCGTGTCGAATCTGGAGGCCATCATCGAGCGGAATGCGTGCTCGATGCCTGCAGAGGTGAATGTAGCGGCCAGACTGCTGCGCTGGGATGCCCTTCCCGAAGATATGGTGTCCAGCTACGACGTTGTGATATGCGCCGATTGCCTTTTCTTTGACGATTCCAGGGCGGACCTGTGTCGGTGCCTCAGCTCGTTGTTGCGTCCAGGAGGCGTGGCCATTATAGTCGCACCGAGGCGGGGCAAGACCCTTGATGACTTTGTCCGTCTATCCGCGCCCTACTTTGATCTGACGCGCCGCACGTCCGACTACTCATCAAGGATGAAATCGGCTCTTGAGGGACTCGTTAAAGACGCTCGCTTTGATGATAATGTTCACTTGCCCGTCTTGCTGGAGATGAAGAAGAAAATAGTTCAATGCAATGATAGATCTGATGGAACGAAGAATTGTGATCTTGCCAGTTCAAAATTATGAACGATGATCTGAAGATGAAGAGTTGAAACATTCCATGGAACCATAAAAAGTAGATTGTCAGGTATTAACACATGTCTCCAAATGCTTTTAACAATACCCTTTGCTTTTATACATTATGGTTTTACTCGAGAGAAAGTCTCCAAAACTAGTCTAAAATTGAAATAAAAAATTTACTGTCGAGGCAGTTGCCGATAACTATTTTATTTGAACTTAGAATATAAAAGTTGTACCATTACACCATGGACCTAAGACAAGTTACTGGTATATACATGCATGACACGAAAGTTCATTACACAATACAACGACGCTTTCATGAAGTTGTCACTGCACAATAGCATTAGGGGCTGACCACATGACATAGAGGGCCGCTAGACATTGGTCAAAAATCGATGCGCCATCGATGGCTCATTGCTTGCGCATCAATGAGGAGGCAATATATATTGATTATTGGTCAAAAATCGATGAGCCATCGATGAGGGACGTTTGTCCTCTATTAGGTGTGGTCGCCAGAAAACTACATCACCAGGCCATGGCTGAGTTGACTTCAGTTTGTATCAGCCCAATATCAAAGAGGTTATATCAGAGACCCTTACTACAGAGACACTGCTACGCTGTCCCCCTCTGGTGAGCATCTGGGTGAAACTCTGCCTCTAATTTGCTGACCCACTCACCCTTTGGTCT
>LR137150.1:11411-24230 GCA_900659605.1 Tisbe holothuriae | reverse complement strand
TTCCAGATGTTTGCCTCTTCCATCTCCATGGTGAGCTCCTCCTGCGGCTCTTCCATGGCCAGCGGCCCCGTCTGGCAATCCCGCCGCCCCTCACCCCGCGGCCACCTCCACTACCAATACAGTCTTCCAGCATCAGCTCATGACATGGACGTGGACGAGCTGCGCCCCGGCCGGGCACTCATGCTGCAACGGGCGAGAGGCCCCAAGAAGAAGCTCCTGACATCGGAAGGCTTCCTTGTGGACGACAACACGTCTTTAACGCTCTCGGAGGGGCAGCGGCAAGAGGACCCGTTGAAGCTCCGACGAAAGCGGCTGGTGTCCTCTGACGGCGACGAGAGCTTCATGAGTCTGCACGGTCCGCCCAACAGTCGTCGGAAGCAGCTGATGCGCGAGGGGTTCAGCCGGCCGCAGATTTCTATCACGACCACGGATGACGGCGACTACAATGTGGATTTAGATGAGGTGGATTTTGATGTTGTGGCTCAGGAGAGGGATAATGACTATTTTATGACCAGTGTGTGAAGGAAAGTGGGTTAACCATACAACACAGTTTCCCCTCTTGTGAAATGAGGATGAATGAAAGTCCCACGAGGTTGACTCCATTCCGTAGAGATTTAAAGAATTTATTGGTCCCCTAGGTTGAACCTAGCTAATGATACAAACTTTAACTTTACCCAATATTGTCAACAAAAGATTTTAAAGCTCTTGCTGTTTTACCACTGACACTAAATACTCCTACTACAAAACAACAGAATTTGTGTTCCTAATTGTTTGCTCAAATATGTGCTTGTCAAAGGGTGACTTCAAGGATGTTCTATATACATATACTATAGAAAACATCCTTGGGTGACTTCTACAGAAGTAATTTGGCTTAAAATACATAAAAATATCCCAACAGGAATAAAAGCAAAAAAGTAATAGTATTGTGTATAAAATATTTTATTGACAAGTTATATTTTGCTAAGACACTAAAGCTCCTATGGCATTGATTGCTGTAATTAAATCATAATAATGTAACATAAAATTTGGACGGTATTTCGAGGCACTTTCACCTTGATTCTGTTGAACAAGGCTTCTCAATATAGTATAACATTTACACATTTGAACTCATTTAACAAACATATATAATCACAACTTATAAACTCTTCTTCTGCTATACAATCTACATAACCTTGCAAGGATCTTCCCCCTTGGCAGCTGCAGCTCCCATGGAAGCAGTCCTGGGCCTGCCCAGTGACTGAGTGTTTTTGCCGTCCGCAGCCTCCTCACCCTCCTTGCCAGCCTGGGCAATGTCAGGTCTGCTGGCGGTCTTGTTTAGTCTAGGCATGGAGCTGTGTGTGAATCTTCCTCGCCTGGGTGGTCCGGCTGCCAGGGGATCGAAACCGCTCTTTGCTCGCTTATAGCTGTCGCTGCGGCCAAGGCTGGTGGTGGATTTGGAATGTGGGAGAGTGGAATCTAGGGTACCCTTGGAAGGCTGAAATGAGTAATAGACATTAGTATTATTAGATCTATAGAACTCTAGGGTAGTTTATACCTCTTGATCATCTTTAGGCTGGATTGGATCTCCTGGCCGTACTGGTGGCCTTCCATTTTCAGGAGTCTTTCTGAAGTGTCCGGATCTCCTTCCCATCTGGCGACCTGGTGTCCCTGATTCAGAGCCAAATGTTGAGTCCATCCTAGAAGGCGCCTCACTTCTACTCTCTGGCCTGGAAGCTCTCTCAATGGGTCGCTCCATGGTCTGATCAAGATCATCCTGTGGAGGCTGCTGATGCTGAGGCATAGGGCCTGATATGGACGGCCTCATGCCTCCCCTCTGCTGCTGAGGTGGACGCCTCATAGAGTTGCGTCCTCCAGGCCCACCAAACAGGTTGAACCCTCTTGTGGGCTGGCGACCCTGAGGGGGACGTCTCTGCTGAGGTCCATCAAATTGGTCTTGTCTGGGCGATGGGCCTCTGTTTGGAGGAGGCCTTGTGCGTCCACCACCAAACAACCCACCTGCAATGGGTGGTCGCCTCGGCATGGATTGGGGATTTCTAGGTCCCATTTGCCTAGAATCCATAGTTCCTGATCTGGCATCTGGATAGTCTTCAGGTCTCTGACCTCTTGGGCTTGGAGCTCTTCTCGCTTGCTGGGGTCCTTTCATGCCAAAGATTCCACCAAAACCACTCTGCCTTGGCGGTCTGTCCCTCTGATTTAGTCTGGGCATGGAAGATGACCTGGGGACATTCCTAACAGGGGGTACAACATGTGGAGAAGGGCTTCGACTTCTTCTCATTTGTGGATAGTCTTGCTGATCCTCAAACCTCCTTTGTGGAGGAGGTCTGGGGCCAAATCCTCCAAAGAGACCCTTTGTCTTCTGTGGAGGAGGTCTTCTTCCCATTGTGGCTGATCTTGGAGGAGGCTGCTCCATTCTAGAAGGAGACCTATCTCTTACCGTGTATGAGTCTTCAAACTTGCTTGACATGTCGGTGTCTGTCATGGGCTCATCTCCCCTCCGTGGTGAGCTGCTTCTCCTTCTATCATCATAAGGCCTGTCATCCGGTCTGGAAGGGGAACGGCTGCTGCTGCGATCACGTGGGTCTCTGCGAGGCGAGGGGCTTCTGCTCTGCTGCCTTGGTCTTCCCCTTGGAGGGGAAGGGTTCCTGTCATCATAGAAGTCATTCTGAGGTGGCAAAGACAATGGTGGGGGTTGTCTCCGTTTGCTGCCATCTACTGACTTTGATCGTTTGCTGCCAAATCCAAAGAAGCCCTTGAATCCCTTCTTTTGCTTCTGCTGTTGCAGTGGAGCTCCCATGTAAGTCTCAGGCGGACTTGGAGACCTAGATCTCTCCCTAGGCTGTCTTGGAGGAGTTCTGGATCTGGACCTGGCCCTCCTTGGAGACGGGGATCTGGACCTAGCCCTTCTTGGGGATGGGGATCTGGACCTAGCCCTTCTTGGGGATGGGGATCTGGACCTAGCTCTCCTTTGGGGAGATGATGACCTTGACCTAGATGTTTCTGAAGGTGACCTAGACCTCTGTCTAGCTCTAGGCGTAGTAGCCCTGATCTCAGCTATCTCTTCATCATCTACAAGATGAGAGACATCCACAGAGGGCTGGGCTCCAATCTGGAACGCCTCACTCTTTGGCCGCTTGGGACTCTTTGACTTTCTAAACTTGGAGCCGAAATTTGATAGTCTTCTAATCCGATCCGGAGAGCTTGGAGCTGAAGACACACTTGGAGTAGGGGAGCTTGTGGATGTTCCTTTGCCCTCCCACCAGTGTCCCTTGGTCTTGGGCTTTTTATCTTTGGGTGACTTTGCTCGGACTTTGATTTCAGACCCAGAGGAGGAACTTGGTGCTCTACGGACAACATCCGGCTCCTTTATCTTAGGCTTTGGTGCCAATGGAGGTGGACTTGAAGGCGGGGACATACTCCTAAAAAGGCATTATTATACAAATGAACTAGGTACTACAGTACTTGAAAACTATGTTATTACCTTGAGGTTGTCGAGTTCTTCTTCTTCCTGTCACTACTCTCATGACTCTCCTTTGAATCACTCCGCCTCACAATGTCAATGACCGGCTCCACATGGACATCGACCTGCCTGGAGGACTTTGTTGTCGTCGTAGTTGTCTTGGTCACCTCCTTCTTCTTGCCCCAGTTGAGGTTGAAGAATCCTGGCTTGTCCTTCTTCTTCTCAACCTCCATTGGCGGAGGCATCTCAACAGGGTCGGTCAGCTTGGTCTCCTGCTCTTGATTGGGCCATTGGATGCTGGGCCTGCTACTGTTGCTGCTGCTACTACGAGATGACCGACCGCTACCGTACCCACAAATGGCATCAATGTCGATCTCCTGTGTGGTGTCATGGCCGTTGAACTGTTGCTGCACCTCGGGGGATCCGGTTCGGTTCTTGTTGCGGCTCCTGGACTTGCGTTCTTCTCTCACCTCCTCCTCAGCCTGCATACGGAGAATGTCATCTAGATTGGTCGGCTTGGACATGGAGAGTGTGCGCTCAATAGGCTTGGGTTCAAAGGCAGCCGGGTCCATCATGGATGACTTGTTGTGGTCCGGTTTCTTCTTGGGCTTCTGTTGCCTCGGCGATGACGCCATCTCCGGGATCTGGTACTGGCCAATGTTTGTAGCTGGCATCTTGTCGTTCTCGTCGCTGCTGGGGTCGTCGTGACTGCTGCTGCTGCTTCGGCTGCGTGGTCTTACTGAGGCGGCCGCGTCTGAAACCGCAAGAATTTTAACAAGGCCGCAAATATTCAACTGCAATCATTGAGGTGAACAAACTGTCTCTTGTACATGTATAGAATTACATTAGTACAGTTTACAGATAGTGGGTCAGAAAATTTGTGAATGTTTAATTTTTATAATTAGCCCTTCGTATATTAAGCTGAAAGCTTACCTCCAACTCTATCCTTTTTATCTTCCTTCTCATAATCGGACGAGCTCTTCCTCTTTCCCTTCTTCTCCTTCTTCCCTCCCTTCCCCTTGCTCTTCCTGAAGAAGCCAAACAGCCCTCCCCCTCCAGCAGCAGCAGCGGCCTTCTTCTTGGTCGGGGACGAGGACGGGGTCACCACATACGAGTCAGAGGCGGTAGAGGTCGCTGAAGAAGTGGAACGGCGGTGTCCGGGAGGGTGCTGGAGATGATGGTCTTCGTCGTATTGGGTCTTGGCGGGGTCCTGGAGAATAATGAGATGTCACAATGCACTATTCAATGACGTGTATACTTTATTTCAAAGCTGCACAAGTCACTTTTCAAGAATTTTACGAAAAAACAATAGCATTTTTCAATCTTACCGGTATACCGGCTTCTTATGTCTGATCAATATATTCACTACTTCCTGACGCAAAGTGATATGATGCTACCGATGCGGTAGGGTGTACGCTATAATATTCTTGACCGGCGTTGGCGTGAAAGTCATACCTGGAATTTCCTCCCGCTCTCCGGAGTCTGATGCTTTCTTTTGTTTTGATCCTCCTGGTAGAACACGCTGGAGCTGCTCTTGGAAGACGTACTCGACCTATGAAAAACAGTTGATAAATATACGTTTCATCAATAATGACAAAATATGTTTGGTTCATTTGACCTCATGACTCATCATACCTGTTAGACTGCCTGTTCTGCTCCTGCCGGCCGGCGTTGTTGTTATTAAAGGTGTGACCTTTCACAGCTGCAATGGCAGCTGCCACCACCGGCCTGGGTGGCTCAGGAGGGGGCGTGGTCGGCCTCTGCTGCTGCGGCTGAGTGGGCGGAGCACGCGGCTTCTGATGCCTGTTCACCGGTGGCAGCATGTTCTTGGGAGGCTCAGCTGCCATGGGAACATCCTCCTCTGATGAAGAAGAAGAGGATGAACTCTCACTGCTGGTGCTGTCCTGTCTCAACGTGACCACCTCTGCATGATGCATCTGCGGCGCATCAAAGCTGGAAACCGTGTCTGATATGGGAACGTTCTGGTACTGCGGAGAGGAGGGTTCAAGGTGGGTGAAGGTGGCCTGAGGTGGTGGCGGAGGGAAGGTTGTGGTGTTGTTGCTTGGGTGTGGGAGGGACCCGGTGTGGCCGTTGGGTTGGTAGGGGCGAGCGATGATGTTGGTGGTGCTGGAAGGGCGGTTGGGGTTTGGGAGGGTAGAGGAGGCCACGGGAGGGAGGCCGTCAGCCTCATGGGAGACAGGTTGTTGGGTTTTGACTGGAGGGGTCCATCTATTATATGAATACCAGTTAGCATAACAGGTTAGGTAATATTCTCAGAGTATTTTACCTATTCTCGGGTTTCAGATATTTGTTAATCTTCTTGTCCGGGCTTGGTGTCCTTGACCTTTGTCCAGCAGGGTTGCCATTAGCTTTGTTGTTGTCCTCTCCAGCAGTCTTCTGATTGTAGAGAAAATCCTTCCTTAGCTTGGCCACGGCTTCCCTGGTGCTCAGAGTTGAGGCGGGGCTCTTCAGTGGCGGCTCTTCATCACGATCGGGTGCTGGGAAGTTGTTGGCAGCCGTACCAAAGGGTCCTAGAGCATGTTAATCAATGTTAGATGCATTCGTTTAACATTTAAGCTTTAAACTGTTTTATACCTGTTGGACTGGGTAGATCCTCAATTCTACCAGGCTGCCCCACCCTAACCCCACCAGTATTATTAGCCGGACCGGAGATCGCGCTTGATGCCGAGCTGTCAATGTACTTGATATTCATGCTGTTGTTGTTATTGCCCAACCCTGCATTGTTGTTGTTGCTGTTTAGCAGGTTGTTCGCGTTGAAGATGGACGTGCTGGTAGTCATCTGGACTGAGCTGGACACGCTTCGATTGGTGACTACATTCTGATAAATGCCCTCCTGCAAGAACAGTAAAGGTCAAGCTTCTGTCTCTGATTGTTGCCATAAGAAGTTTATCAAGTTGCGACTAAAGTTAGTTTTAGTCTCTGTTCTTACCTGATGACTATGATGCTGCTGCCCATACGACGTCATAAAGCTCTTCACCGCTGAGTCCGCTGCCTCTCCACCCACCACCGCCGACTGCCGAAACGGGTTGTCCCGCTCAAACGCCGACGACGCCATCACCGCCGTCGTCCCCGTGCCAGCCACGCCAGGCAGATAACTCGGACACGTCCTCGGTACGTGCAGCCCGCTGAGCGTCGGCGCCGCGACGATGGACGAGCCGTTGCAGTCGAGGACTGAGTCGCGGCCCGAGAAGTTGCTGAAGGCCGTCAGGGATCTGGACTCGAAGCTGAGTCTGTCCACGTCGTCGTCGACGTCGATGAATTCTTCGTCCTCGTCGTTGTACGTCTCCTGGCTGTATTGGCTGTTGGAGGTCTTGGGGCGCGTGTTGGCGGCTACGCTCGCGCTGCCGCCGTTTTCGAAGAAGGAGGAGCGGTCTCGCTGACGGAGTCTGCATTAGAATTGGACATTGAATAAAACAGATAATGATCATAACTACATAACTCCTTGCATCTCCTAATAACAGTTCAATGAATTTTCTTAAAAGTATTAACAGCGTAAGCAGCAAATTGCTTTACCTCGTTGGCGTCGTTGCCCTTGACGCCGGCGCACTCTTAAACCCCCTTGCGTTACTTCCCCTCGAGATCTTCCTTCTCTTTCCCGCCTCCGCCTCCTCAGCCCACAGACGCGCGTTGGCCGCGTCAATGTCCGCGCGGATGTTCGGGTTGGACTGGCGGCTGTTGTAGCGCACGCCTTGGCCGAGGTCGAGCTGGGAGTAGCAAACCTGGAAAGAGCGGAATTTATATCATATCCTGTGGAGTTTTGTTCAGTTTTGTGTGCAATCAAACTTCAACGCGATTAACCCAACACCATTCAAACTTGTGGAACGATGAAATCTTGAACTGGTAAAGTCTGTTATACTGCAAACACAGATTAATAAAATATATTTTACTAGTACCAACTAGTACGAACCGGATTTGCCTGGAATATTGCTGTATGACAGACATAATTGTTTAATCCTGATTCTTTTCTAAACATACAGCACCTATATCATTCTTATTTGCTGGAAAGAAAAGTGGCCTTAAAATAGAGCCTTTTATCAAATGCCAAAGTCTCTTTGTTCATATTTACCCAGTTGCAATTTTATCTAGAATGCTTGAGAAGCTTCTGCTCTTGTTTACTGATAAGATATCATAATCAAAGGATCTGGGCATTATGAGGGCTAACTATGTAAAGTTTTATTATTTGCACAGGAAGTAAAAGCAAATGAATGTAAATTAAACCAACAAAATGAGAGCATGATTGACCTTAATAACTAATTTTATGCATTATTTTTTGCATATGTCAAAGATAAGCACATTAATAATAGTTTCAGTAAATAAATTAGTCACTAGCTTTTATAGTTATTTATTGAAAGAAAGACAATATGCATAATATTGTAACAGAAAATAAGAATGTCTCACCCCAAAAACACAAAGCTTCCCGTCAACAATCCCTCACAACAAACAAACACCGTCGTCGGTAATTCTCAAAGGTATTTTTCACTCCGTATTTACTACTCTTTGTTGTTCTTCTTTGCCTATGCGGGTCTCAACAGGCACTGAGTCAAGCACATTCCGAGCCCAGAGATTGTAAACTAGAGAGAGCATGTATATATTGGGAGGAGGAGGAGGAGGAGGGTTACTACGACGCTATACTGACGCTTGTGGGGAGATAAGGGGTCGAAAGAGAGCTGGGTCCGATTTCTTAAAAGGTTTGTAAGATATATGAGGTGCAATCCTAGGATAACCAACTTAGCACATTTGCCGCAATTGTTCAAAACCCCACATTGAGACTATTTTAGTGAACCTGACTTTCATAGCTACGGCCTTTTCTCATATATTCAAGCCTCCCATATTATCTTCGTGTACGTGTTGTAATCAAAGCAGAATATTATTAATCAGCTCATATGCCTTCATTATTTCTGCTTATTTACGTACAATATATTCATGATAATAACTTGATGTTTTACCAGGTGTTGTTGCAGTTTGTGGTCGACATTTATTACTATTGATGATAATTACGTTCGTGAAGAGAGTGTTTTGGAGGTTTACTAATGTTGATTTCACAAAAAAAAGTTTAACTGGGATCCTTGAAAAAAATCTACAGTAATTTAAGGAAAACTTATTGACCAAAGTAGACCTATAGAGAACCAGGGACGAATCAACACAGTCTCATTGACAGTGATTTGAGCCTTCAAAAAGCTCCTCTCCCCGCATGAATATTGAAACGTCTTAAAAGTTAAAGACAGTCAAAACTGAGGCCACCTAACACTGATAAGACTGAATACGTTTTGCGTTTGTTTGCACTTAGGTGGGTGCGTCGTGCGTGAGTTTATCGTCGTGCCCACTGAGGACTCAAGCTGAGTGTATTAAAAGGACCCTGATGTCAGTGACAAGAAAGATAAGGACAGATTGAGTCAAAAATTGCAAAGGATTACTTTTAAAAAGTAATTCTTGTATGTTACAAAGCAAAGCTTTGATCATGCTATTTTCCATGCGTTTTACCTAATGGCTCAAGCTCATACTAAAGATCAATAAATGTAATTTGACTAGTCTACATAGCAAATTAAACAAAGGCTCAACGCGAAGTTGATATTAACTTTGACAGAGTTCATGTTGTGTTGTTCATAACCTTTAGCATCTTAAGATTTAAATTGAGAACAGATAAACGGCTGCATGAATATTGACTCTCTGGACAAACAACTATTGAATACATTTATTATTATATTTATAATTGTTTATTATATTAGGGATAATTTGGGGCTATTAGTGACATCATAAGTTAAAAAGATTAAGAACGTTCAGACGTCTCACTTCAACAAAGAACTGAACTAAGCAAGTTCGAACGGTGCCGGTATAAATGAATGACGCAAAGGAAAAAAATACAAATACCACATTTAAAATTCTTTATATCAAGTAACTTATATCGAAGATCTATTCAACTATTCGATCATATTTTCTGATTAGGGGAATGTGCTAGTAATAGCTATTACAGATATTATTACACAATATAATGTGAGCAAGGGGTAAATCTTGAATGTGAGTAAAGTTAAGCCATGATCTTGTGTAAATATAGTTTATTATACTAGATTCAAGAGTTTAAAAAATAATTATGGCTAGTCAACCCCCCGGAAAAAATATATACTATCAGTTACTTTTGTCTACTGCGCATTAATAAAATTTGTTGTCTATTTATTTAGTCAACAATCATATTTCATGTAACATCAAAGAATGAACTAAGCTCCACCTTACGTAATAGTGATACCCAAGTGTCAGAATTCCCACTTTTTCACATGCAGTCATGATGAACTAAACTAAGATGTGAAAGATGCCACATCAGCAGATTACGTAGTCAATGTTGTCATATGTCAATGACTAGATGCAATTATAACTCATAGCCACAAAACACGTGGAGGGACTCACGGAAGAAAAACAATTGTAATATAAAATGCCGTGTCATAAGTCTTGAGGATATTAGGAAGTTTTAATCAGATCCACCAGGGTACCTATTGTACAGTCCTTAACTGCAAAGGTAATGGGACTAACGTCTCTCAACAACCCTTCTTCATCTTTAGGTAATTTAGACTCTCAAATGCCAAATTTGTCTTACCTGTGGCGCATCTTTGCCCTCCTTGAGATACTGCGGCTTATGGAAATGCTGGACCGCGCCCCGGTTATACTTCTTCCACAGCCCCCGGTCACTCACGGTCCGGTACAGCGGCATTCTCTTACACTCTTAACACAGTTCACGCAGCATAGTTTCTTGATCACTAGTGTGATAATCCTCCTCGATGATGAAGATATTCGCGTTGGTGTCGGATTTCAAGAACGTCTTTTGTATCTGGAAGGTGGAAGGGTGTGTGTGCGTGGAATATATGAGAGTTTGGCTTCACCGGTGAATATGATCAAAACGGGCGCGATCTGAAACGAAGGAGAAAACGGTGAATTATGGATGATACTTCATAATTAACATTAAACTGATTAAAGTGTATCATGTTAGTTGAGTTCTTGCATTTTAGTAAATTGTAATGCCATAAATACGTCAATATTATATGTATGTACAATGCAATTTGCTTAATTCTGAGAAATAAAGACATGTTTCTTAAAATGGAAACACCTGGCGTTTACCTGGGAAAAACAATTTTGCATAATAATACGCATTCGTGAATCGTGATTTTCTTTTTTTCAATTCCTTTGCAGGTGCAAGTTTGGTATACTCTTATAAACAATAAATCAAACCATGAACGATGTTTTATGTTATGTACATATTTCAATAACATTTTTGAATAAACTGATGTCTCTTATAAACACATTTCGTTAATTTTTGACAGTTCTACTTTACTAAAGTTCTTTGTTCTCTTTATAAATAAATAACTTGACAATGTTGTTCACAAGATGAGGTTAGACCGACGATCGATATTTCGGAAAATCATTAAAACAGTCATAATAATATTGGCTGTGATAATTGTCTATGGCTTTATATACCCCAAAAATGGTAACCTAATACCATAATACAATCATTGTTTCTAGTTCTTAATGTGCTTAACTTCAGATGCTTCCCAATACATCCAAAAGTCCAACATCTCTATGGCCATGTTGAGAGAGTTCAATGAAGCCCATCCAATAAAGACTTACAAGATTACTGAAGGTGACATTCTGAACAACACCAAATGGCTGGAGGACAAATATGGCAACTATGTGGTGGGTCACAATGCCTATGTTGGACCTGGAGTGGCGGCGGATAAGTTTAAGGTAACTCAAGTTTCAATATATTTATTAAGCATGAAATTTATTGGTTCATATTTAGGTTGATCCTGATATCATCCAAGTATACCTTGCCACTCATGTATCATTTCCGAAATTGCAACTAATACCAAGGTAACTATAGTCAAAGATGTATAATGATATTATCCTTGATTGGACTCTGCAGGTTCTTGACTGCGTGGGGTGGGGGACCATCTTCAATTGCTATATTTGTCCCTGGTATTGACTTTGGACTAACCGTGAACTATTTGCAGTATTTGTCCAGGTATTTGGTTGTCCTTACAGTATAGGGAATATATCCTTCTAGTTAATGATTTACCAACAGGTGCTACCATGGACTGTTCAAGTCTACCAGAATTCACTTTGTTTACCCAACGGATGACCCTCCAATTCCTTTAGCTGACAACATTAGGAATTACTCTAATAAATATGAATGTACAACTGGCGAAGATCCTTCAAAGTATTTGTACCTGATAGGGAAGTAAGTTATAATTCTCTTGCTGTATACATCTGAAGTAACAAAATAGTTTGTTCCAGCCTCTCCCATGCCTCAGAAAACTCCCCTCTTGCCGAGCTCCCTTACCCTCAACCTCAACTCGCAAACGCCGCTCGAGAACCACTCGCATTCATCAATCCGAATTTCGCCGTCTACTCGTTTCTAATTGACGTTGACATTCAGCTGTGCGATGAGGCGCATGACATGATCATGGAGGTGTTGGGCATGGAGCTGAAGGGGGTTGAGGACTTGGAAAGGGATCCCATTAGGCGATGGGCGTTTGTGGTGCCAGTGTATGAGTTGGAGTCCAATGAAAAGGTGAAGGCAAAGAGTGGACTATGTAATTTGGAGTGTTGTACCTTTATTACTTTAGGGCGTTCCAAGGAATATCACAGACCTGATGCCAATGGTAAATACTGGTCATGCTAGACAGTTAAAGGTCTGGACTAACTGGAAGCATCACGGATACACTGATTATAAGCTGTGAGTGATGATGTAATTAGAAACTTCTTTTACCAAATTAGAGCCTAGTATGATGCTGAAGGTAGCAGCTATTGAATTAACTATAGAGATAATTATTGCAAAATATTGTCTAGGTTTGAGAGACCACAAGATTCTGTTCCCCATGTAAGTCACGTCTTGGAGTTTGTGGACTATGAATATGAACCCTACTATGTCTCCTTGGAGTCTGAGACACCAATTTTTGATGAGAGGTACATCGGGTTTGGAATGGCTAGGACAACCCAGGTAGGTAGTAAAGAGGTTATCTAATAAAATAAAAATTAAGCAATGTCCCTTAGGTGTTTGAGATGATGCTGTCCAACTTTACATTCGCTGTGCTTCACCCTGTATTCGGCTCAAGGATTGGCTTCAGCACAGCCAGAAATCAGCTCAGCCGCCAACAGTTGGACGAAATGACGTCCAACATTCTCGCGTTCAAGCAGATCATCAATGAGGAGATCTGCGAGCGGTATCAAGTCCGGAACAGATCCATGTGTAGATTTGTTGGAAATGATGATTATGATATGTGGGAAGAAGGGTTGTTTAAATCACAGTAAATGTACTTTTGCAAGTCTCAATGTGGTGAAAAATATAAGTTATATCC